>CM029279.1:7238655-7314467 GCA_016920895.1 Vaccinium myrtillus
AACAAGTTAATTTTTTTTTGCAAAACTAAAAGCCAAAAAACTAATTAGTGGAACAATAGTTTTTGCAAAACTAAAGATCCAAAAAAAAAAAAAAAACTAAGTTAAAACACTTTTTTTCTACCATCAAGGGTCCGTTTGGAAATACACTTTTTTTTTAAGGCCTCCTTTGGCTAAATCCAAAAAATTGGTTTTTTTTTGTTTTTTTCGTTTTGTCCTTATTCAAAAAAAAAATTGCATTTGTTAGTTTTCAGTAGATTTTTTATGATTTATTGGCTTGTCTCGACGAGAGGAATCTAAAAAGTATAAAATTATTAGTCAAACTTAAAGTTTTGTGCATTTGTCAGTTTTCGGTCTATTTTTTGTGGTTTCTTGGCTTGTCTCGACAAGAGGAATCTATGAAGTATAAAATTGTTAACCAAACTTAAAGTTTTGTAGATAAAGACGAAAACCGAAAACTGACAAATGCAAAAAAAAATTGAACAAGGACAAAACGAAAAAAACTAAAAAACCAGTTTTTTGGATTTAGCCAAAGGAGGCTTCAGTCTTCCTTCGAGAAGGACATGATATAAGGGTCAATCATAGAAATAGGACACAAACTATTTCCTTAATGTCAAGAGAATAAATCACTCACACATTCCAAAAATGCTCCCGCTAGCCCATGAAAGTGCCTAAATCCCCAAACCTAATGAAAGTGTCTAAATCCAGTTTAAAAAAAAAATGAAAGTGTCTAAACCTAAACTTAGGGTACCCTATAAAAGTGCCTAAAACCCTAGGGTACCTTATGAAAGTGCATAAACCACTAAAATCATATAATTGGAAAGTGCACCCTAAACTTAAACCCCAGAGTACCCTATGAAAGTGTCTAAATCTAAACCCTATGGTAACTTATGAAAGTGTCTAACTTTAGAGTACCTATGAAAGTGCCTAAATTACTAAAAACTTATAATTGAAAAGTGCACCCTAAGTGTCTAAACAAAAAATGTCTAAACCATTTATACCCTACCCCAAAGAGCCTAAAACCCCTAAAATTTACCCCAAAATTGAACCCACCCTAAAATTGAAGAGAGAGAAAACTAATTTTGTCTCACTCATGCATGAGAGAGAGAGAGAGAGGGAGGGAGAGGTGGGTCTGCATTTTCAAGGATTACTCGGTCAAGTGTCAACAGTAGCACTGACATGTCAAACTTACTAGTTTTCGGTCGATTTTTTGTGATTTCTTGGCTTGTCTCGACGAGAGGAATCTAAAAAGTATATAAAATTATTAGTCAAACTTAAAGTTTTGTGCATTTGTCAGTTTTCGGTCTATTTTTTGTGGTTTCTTGTTTGTCTCGACGAGATGAATCTATGAAGTATAAAATTGTTAGCCAAACTTAAAGTTTTATGGATAAAGACGAAAACCGAAAACTGACAAATGCAAAAAAAAAATTGAACAAGGACAAAATGAAAAAAACTAAAAAACCAGTTTTTTGGATTTAGCCGAAGGAGGCCAGTCTTCCTTCGAGAAGGTCATGATATAAGGGTCAATCATAGAAATAGGACACAAACTATTTCCTTAATGCCAAGAGGATAAATCACTCACACATTCCAAAAATGCCCCCGCTAGCCCATGAAAGTGTCTAAATCCCCAAACCTAATGAAAGTGTCTAAACCTAAACCTAGGGTACCCTATGAAAGTGCCTAAAACCCTAGGGTACCTTATGAAAGTGCATAAACCACAAAAACCATATAATTGGAAAGTGCACCCTAAACTTAAACCCCAGAGTACCCTATGAAAGTGTCTAAATCTAAACCCTAGGGTAACTTATGAAAGTATCTAACTTTAGGGTACCCTATGAAAGTGCCTAAATTACTAAAAACTTATAATTGGAAAGTGTACCCTAAGTGCCTAAACAAAAAATATCTAAACCATTTATACCCTACCCCAAAGAGCCTAAAACCCCTAAAATTTACCCAAAAATTGAACCCACCCTAAAATTGAAGAGAGAGAAAACTAATTTTGTCCCACCCATGCATGAGAGAGAGAGAGGGGGAGGGAGAGGTGGGTCGGCATTTTCAAGGATTACTCGGTCAAGTGTCAACAGTAGCACTGACATGTCACTTTCATGATTTAATGTCGCTTTCAAGGTTTAATTTCCAAATCTGTGAGTGTAGGGGTCAGCATTCTTCCCCATGTGCCGATGTGCGTGAGTGGGGTTCATTAAGGATATTTTTGTCTCGTATTATCCTGGAACCCTCAAAAATTTTCTATTAATGTATTGGAGGCATTAAAATAAGTTAATTAGACTAGATTAAACATTATTTATAGTCCCAAACTTGGCCTTTAAGCCAATTTACTATTTTTTTTTTTTTTGGGTTCGGCAAATGAAAGATTTTAAACAAAGCTCGATAGTATACAACAAGAAAAAATGAAGATGCATCACGATTATAATAATTACTCCATCTCAATTTGATTGTTTTTTTTTTGGAGAAAGAGAGAAAAATTCCATTAATCACCACCCAAAGGAAATAGCTACAATACACACCCCTTATTTGGGTGTACCATATGCACCTATTGTATGGTGGAGATTGTGCCACCTCATCGGCAATCGTAACATTTTTTAGTTTTTCGTAACTTTTCAGCAATGTGATTCGTAACATTTTCTATGATTCATAACATTTTGGTGTGTCTCGTAACTTTTATAAAAAAATTCGTAACTTTTACAAAAAATTCGTAACTTTTATAGGGGTGTGTATGATACACACCCAAATAAGGGGTGTGTACTGTAGCTTTTTCCCCAAACAAAACCTAGATACAACTTACAAAAAAATAAACGAAAAAACAAAAGGAAAATACAGAAAACAAAGGTACAGAAAGATCGTCGGAGCTCCCCAATACTTTTGTTGTGAAAAAAAAATCTTTTTTTAAAGAATCTAACGGCTCTGTTCGGTTTAGAGTTTTGTTTTAGTTTTGGTTTTGTTTACATCATCATTCCCCTCATTTCTCTCTCTATCTCTCTCTACTCATTACACCTGCTTACATCATCAAAACTAAACTAAATTACAAACCAAACACAGCCAACATATCTTGATTTTCATTTGAAATCATGAGTCTTGCTTGACTTACATTTTATGGATAGATGTTCCTCTTAGGCTATTTTGTTGTACCACTTGGCTTCCAAGCAGGGACGGAACCAAGGGGGGGCACGTGCCCCCGCTGACCCCCACTTTTCAATGGAAAAAAATATTAATTTTGGGAAATAAGTTTCCTATATATATAATTTGTGTCCAAATGTGGTTCTATATTCTGTGTGTAGCTTGGTGGTATGGTGCTCTGCCTCTATCTTGAAGGTCGCGAGTTCGACCCCTGGTTCTTCTTTTTACGCCAGAAAATGCAAAGGGATGTCAATTAACGCTTCAATTGTTTGCCCATTGAATAATCTTCCAAGTTTCTCTCTCATAAATGCTACTGATGTCAATTAACGCTTCAATTGTTTGTCCATTGAATAATCTTCCAAGTTTCTCTCTCATAAATGCTACTATATTGCAACTATATATAGTATATCATATGGGACAAAGCTTAGCGCTCAAATTTTCTGGTTCTCGATTGTTTTCTACTTTTGGAAAATATTTTTTGAATTGCCAACCAAACACAGAAAAATAAAAGTGCAAAATTTATTTGTTACAAAATTATTAATTTACATCGAAACAAACGGAGCCGAAGAGGGATTGTTGAGATTTGAACCCAAGACCTCTGCTTCCAAAAGCAATACCTTCCCTCTTGCCACAAGACCAACAACATTCACTATACAACTTTGTAGTTTTGTTGTATATACTGTGAACATATAATGGTTATAATAATTCACCTAGTATTTTTTTATAACTTAATTTTAATTTTCTCCCTTCTTTTTTAATAAAAAAAGTTAATACATTATAAGTCCGTAATAAATGTCTTAATTTAGCAAAATTGTCGACTAGGGAAAAAATTTGCACGATTACAATTAATAAGGTGCCCCCACTGAGTTAGATTTCTAGATCCGTCCCTGCTTCCAAGGGGGGTCTTAGATTCGAGTTGGTGGAGGTCTAGGATTCTGTAAACACGTTATAGTTTCGAAGCAAAAATATCACTTAAATAAGGCTTGTTTGTGAGTAATTAGTTGTACAGTGGTTCTGAGGCATCGCCACGTGATGCCCTAACACCCTTCTCTATTACTTTTTTTTTTATCGGCCTTCATCATATATTCAGGTCAAACTCATATATTTAGTCTTGAGCCCCCCATAAATATGCACAGGAGAATAACATTATAACACCAAGTAATGACGCCCCAATAGAACTAATTAGTTTTTTGTATATATAAAAAAAGTGATGTATATTTTTCTAAAAAAAAAAAAAATCCTTTCAAAGATATGCCCACACTGGCATGCATGTGGCTCCGCCATTGATGACCAGCATTATTCAGAAAATCAATTGTAATACAAATCCATCTTTATCATACGATTGACAATGTCTTTGTATCTGTCTCTTTTTTTTAAAAAAATAAATAAATAAAAGTACTCCCTCCCTCCGTCTTCATATTATTCGGTCTCTTTCCTTTTTCGGACATCTCAAAGAATTGTCTATAATTTTTAATTTATTAAATTTTTATGTTCAATATGGATCTTGTTTGATAGATCTCAATTAGTTTTATTAAACAAAGTTATTAGAATGACAAAAAACATCATAAATTATGATATATAACCAATTCTTTGAGACGTTCGAAAAGGTAAGGAGTCCTAACAATATGGGACGGAGAGAGTAGCACTCTTTAAAGCATAAACGATTCGGAACACACAAAATGTTGTCAAAAAGCCTAACCGAGGTTCACTGCAATCCCCTGGTGTGTCAAGGATATTCCATATCCAAATATCCAATGCGTGGTTGCTGCTTGATGGACGGCAACAACCCGGAAAGCGTGGAGGGAAGGCAAACAAAATTGGGCAGGTCGTAGAATTTATTGACGCAAACATGATAATTTGAACACAGCCATGAATTTGTGAGGTTGGTTGTCTTGTCCCACAAATTAGGAGATATTTTTGGGCTAAAAGCGGTAATGCTTTTAACCATGAATCAAGACCACAAGCGTTCGTGTTCACCAATTTACCCTTTGCCGTCTAACTTTATTGCTATGGGCTCCATCACCGAGCCTGTGACCTCCACTTCAATATACCGCGAGAAAAAAAATAAAAATAAAACGCCGTACATTTCAAAACCATTGAATAATTACTCCCATATAATTTTATTATCGAGTGTTACATCATTACAATTTAGCGTTACACGATGGTACATGGAATTAACATTTTAAATTTTGTCATTCTACTGCCTTTAGGATGACACATTTAACATACTAAAACGCCTAAATTGGAATAACAATGGACAGCCCCATTGTAGAAAGAGAGAGAAGAAAATTTGGTAATGTCGGATATTGTACCAAATGGGGCACACAATTTATACGATAAAAATGACGCAAAATATATAGGGAAAGACAATAGACGCAGTGCACCCCAATGTCAACTAAATTAAGAATCTTTTAATATAGTAATGGAATTCAATTGGGTACTTATTGGTATTCGAATAATTTAGTATTCCACAAAATCAATATAAATAACCGCATGTGTAAAAATTAATATCTCAATTTTTTTTGTTTTTTTATAGAAAACATTAATATCTCAATGGTTTTTTTTCTTCTAATAATACCGAAAGTTAGATTTTTAACAAAAAATAAAGCTTTATGACAAAGCCTAATTATATGAATTTACTCTTACGGGGTGCTTGGGAGCCTCACCAAAACAAGAAGAAAAAAGCAGTGTTGGGTGTCACTATTTTTGGACCGATTATTCCATGGTCTTGGGACACCAAGGTTTCCTTTGGCTAAAAAGAAAAAAATTGGTTTTTTGTTTTTTTTTCGTTTTGTCTTTATTCAAAAAAAAAATTGCATTTGTTAGTTTTGTTGCATCAAGATTTTGTGGTTTCTGAATTTATCTCGTCGAGAAGAATCCAAAGACCATGGTCAAAAGTAATAATTTTTTGAATAAAGCGAAAATAAAATAGTTTTTTTGATTATTTTTCGTCTTTATTCACAAAACTTTAAGTTTTGCTAATAATTTTATACTTTTTAGATTCCTCTCGTCGAGACAAACCAAGAAACCACAAAAAATCGACCGAAAACTAACAAATGCAAATTTTTTTTGAATAAAGACAAAACCAAAAAAACAATTTATTCTTTTTAGCCAAAGGAGGCCCAAGTTTGGTGGATAGAGATGTTAGGGCATCACGTGGCGGTGCTGGTGAATAATTACTCCTCTTTTGGCCCAGTGTGGCCATACTACTTACATGAGTACAATAGTCCATAGGTTGTTTAGCACTCATGGGGTAGGCCATGTCTAGCTATGACCTCAATTATATGCCTATCTTCACCTCCAAGGAACAGAGAAGAAATTTCAACCTATAGTTTCCTTGCCATCCAAAGTACTATAGTACCAGAATTTAATGAAGTAGAGAGAAAAAAAGTAGGGAGAGAGGAGAAATGATCTCTATTTTCAACATCATCTGATCTATGGTCCCGGGAATTCAGTAGTGCAGTGTGCCAGTATAGAGGTATAGTGCGTGACTCGAGTCTTCCATTTCGATAATCAATGGTCAAAAACTTCTTTTTCTTGTATGATACTATTTTTTAGAATTTGTATCAATATTATTTGTAGAAATGAATGATTTTGACCGCGCATACTACAAGGTCTCCGGTTCCTTGTCCCCGTCTCATACGGAAAGTTAGATTTTTAACAAAAAAATAAAGCTTTATGACAAAGCCTAATTATATGAATTTACTCTTACGGGGTGCTTGGGAGCCTCAACAAAACAAGGAGAAAAAAACTGTGTTGGGTGTCACTCTATTTTTGGACCGATTATTCCATGGTCTTGGAAACCAGATATGGTAGATAGAGGTGTTAGGACATCACGTGGCGGTGCCATGAATAATTACTCCTCTTTTTACCCAGTTTGGCCATACTACTTACCTGAAGTACAATAGTCCATAGGTTGTTTAGCACTCATGGGGTAGGCCAGCTCTATGACCTCAATTATATGTGTATCTTCACCTCCACGGAACAGAGAAGAAATTTCAACCTATAGTTTCCATGCCGGATCAAGTGATTTGGCCAAAAGGTAAAAAATGGTTTTTTGGTTTTGTTTTTATTCAATTTTTTTTTGTATTTTTTAGTTTTGCGCCAAATTTTCGTGATTTATGGATTCATCTCGTCGAGACGAATCCATAGAGTACAAAGTTATAGTCGAAACTATTTTTTTTTAATAAAGCCGAAATTAAACCAATAAATTGGTTTATTTTGTTTTTTTTTTCCGGCTTTATTCAAAAAAATATTACTTTTGATCTATGGACCTGGGGATTCAGTAGTGCAGTGTGTGCCAATACAGGGGCGCAATAGCTAGATACATGGGTATAGTGCGTGACCCGAGTCGTCCATTTCGACAATCAATGGTCCACAACTTATCTTTCCTAAATTAAATAGATTAAAGTTTTGCAATTATATAATTAATTTAATGTATAACCAAGTTTGGGACATCACAAGGGCAAAAGAGTCATTTGACAGCTTTTTCCATTATCTACTCCCTCTTATTTATAAAACATCCAAACCAAGTTAAAAGTTATCCCCCTGTTTAATCTCTCATCCAAACTATCTACTTTTTTTTATCCCCTCCATAAACATCACATCAATATGTGTCAACCCTCTAAAAATAATACCTCCTCTTATGTTATCCCCCCTCTATAACTTATCCCCCTGAAATTTTAGCACCATCCAATCGGGGCCTAGGTTGTTTAGCACTCATAGGGTAGGCCAGCTCTATGACCTCAATTATATGTGTATCTTCACCTCCACGGAACAGAGAAGAAATTTCAACCTATAGTTTCCTTGCCATCCAAGTGATTTTGGTAAAAAAAGTAAAAAACAGATTTTTAGTTTAGTTGTCTTTATTTAATTTTTTTTTGCATTTTTTAGTTTTGCGCCAAGTTTTCGTGGTTTATGGATCCGTCTCGTCGAGACGAAGCCATAAAGTATAAAATTATAGTCGAAATATTTTTTTTTTTAATAAAGCCGAAATTAAACCAATAAACTAGTTTATTTTGATTTATTTTCGGCTTTATTTAAAAAAAAATATTACTTTTGACCATAATTTTATACTTTTCGAGACGAATCTATAAACCACGAAAACTTGACGCAAAACAAAAAAATGCAAAAAAAATTGAATAAAGGCAAAACGAGAAAAACCAAAAAACCTTTTTTTACTTTTTGGCCAAATCTAGTACCAGAATTTAATGAAGTAGAGAAAAAAAAGTAGGGAGAGAGGAGAAATGATATTATTTCGCTCTCTATTTTCAACATCATCTGATCTATATATGGCCCTGGGGATTCAGTAGTGCAGTGTGCCAATACAGGGGCACAATAGCTAGATACAAGGGTATAATGCGTGACCCGAGTCGTCCATTTCGACAATCAATGGTCCACAACTTATCTTTCCTATATGATAGTACTATTTTTTAGAATTTGTACCAATATTATTTGTAGAGATGAACGATTCTGACCGTGCGCCAAAGTCTTATAGCACAGGGTCTCCGGTTCCCTGCCTCCGTCTCATTTTGCCTGCTTAATTAGTACATATATGGTTGTTGATTGATGAGTAGTGAGAGTCCGTAGGTGAGCAGATGAAGCTTTTATTGCCCCCTTTGGACTTTCGGCATGTACTCAAGTCTCCTCCTCTCTTTCCACCACCGACAATTACGCACTGTTTAAAAACCAAATATAACAACATTAATACTATATATAATAGCATCTCTCTCCCCTCTTCACTTCATTTATCTCTCTCTCCATCATGTTCTCTGCAACTACTTGAAATCTCTCTCTCTCTCTCTCTCTCTCTCATCAGCACACTTAAGAAATACAACTGGTAGAGTATTATTATGGTACAAAAAAATAAGTTCAGAGGTGTCAGGCAACGCCAGTGGGGTTCTTGGGTCTCTGAAATCCGCCACCCATTACTGTAAGCCCATCTCTCCCTCACACACACACATGTTCTGTCTCTATAGGGATAGGGACGGACGTAGAATTTGAGTGCAAGTTATACGAACATATTACGACAACATTTATTTGGGGGAGCGAACCTATGTATAAGAAAATTTTAAAAATTGTTACCCTATATTTCTAAGGAAATTTTCAAATTTGAGTATAATGGTCGCTCTGGCTAACCCGCATTTGCATCCGTCCTTCTTCATTACATAAACAGCTGTACAATCACAAGCTACTCATGCACTACTTGGTTTCTAACGTGATCTCTCTCTCTCTCTCTCCACATTCCGCTATAATTTTTGCACGCCTCTCTGTCTCTTTCCCCTGAAAATTAACCATCCATATATCTTATTTTTTTTGTAGCACATTCCTCCATAGTCATAATTTAATTACGTAAAAGAAGATGTGCAAACAAAATTTTCATTATTGAATCTTGTTCAAAATGAAGCGACAGAACCTTAGCCCATCTGTTTGTATGCATTGGCTTTCAAGAGGAGGTAGGGGTTTGAGTCTATTGAGAGACTTCGAACTTCCTTTGGTTGTTAATACAATAACTTTCCCGGTAAACCCCCACTGATTTATATCATATAAAAAAATGAAGCGACAGTATCAATTTTTGAAGTGGCCTATACAATTATTCCCTCCATCCAAGGGCGGAGGCACAACGAGTCAAGTGGTGTCAGTTGACTCCACTGCCCACCAAATCACTCTATTGTTTCTTCTAATTTTAACTCACATTTTTTGTATCTAAATTGCCCCAAGCACAAACACCTACACTAAAATTACGTATTTGCCCCTTTCAAATACTATGATTTTGTTAATCGTCACCCAATCGGTAGTAGATTATACACAACTAATGCTAACAAGGTTAGTAAGTTGAAACTTGTTTTCTAATATAAAAAACATTCACAATTTTTTATACATTCTTTTTGGATAACTGAACGTGTATGAGTTAGCTTATATGCACATCAACTAATTCTTGTGCACTAAATACCGCCTTTTGCTAGCGGGAAGTGTTTCGATACACTTTTTTAACAAATACTAATAGAGGCACTTCTTGCACATACACCACTAATTCGAAGGGCAACTTATGACTATTATAGTGTTCCACCACGGTGCTTTTTGGCTGACCTGCCTCCAAAACTGCAATAAGCTGGCTTTTTGGTTATTTGAGTTAGTGAAATGGGGTCTAATTGTTAGATTTAGCATCTATATCATGTAAGCTTTCAGATATTAACACCACTACCAAGAGATTCTAGCTTGGCTCTTGCCTCCATCCCATTTTTATTTAACCTTTACTCCATTTCGTTTAACATTTTGTTCAAAAGGAAAAAAGTTTTTAGATTTGCAAAATTAACCCTCATAAACTTTTAAAAATAATTTTAACATTGAAAATCATAAAATTTTAAAAATAATCTTAAAAGTGAAAATTAAAGGACCACATGGGAAATTAAAACCCAACTTTTTGAGGAAATGCATGTTCCCCTTAGAAAGTTGGTACCCCGAAAATTAATGCGAGGTCCCATTAATTAGATGTGATCTCCAGTAATTTGTCTGCTAGAATTTAGCTTCGATCCGTTGGTTTTTTGAGATGACAAAAGAGCAAACACTGTCGGTTTCTAACTAAAAAGTGGTATTTTGAGAGGGCCCCACAAATTTGACTGGATGACTTCTAGTCAAGACAAAAAGTAGCGGGGGCCGTGACTGGTGTGAGTTGTGCCAGCTCTTTCCGAGGTTTGGGTCGTGCAGTGGATCCAATTAGTGGCCTATTGTAGGATTGTTCGTCGGTTATAAAAAAAAAACAAGTGTTGGGCCCCGGGCTTTAACTAGTCCCCTTTCATTTCAATTTGAAATTGGTCTCTCAAAAAGTCATCTCAAAGAGGTGTTTCTCCACAAAATGTGAACCGAGCAGATTTCTAGATAATTGCAAAACGAAAATTTAATGATTTTTTCTAGATTGCCCTAAAATAAATTCTTGACGTTTCATATCATTTTGTATTTATAATTTAAGTTAGTGAATGATCTCTTATTTAAATTTCTTTGTAAAATGTTGTATAGGGCTCCCTAGCATATATCACTCTTATAATCAAATCTCTCTCTCTCTCTCTCTCTCTCTCTCTCTCTCTCGTTTTGTTGCAGGAAAAGGAGGATCTGGCTGGGCACATTTGACACAGCTGAGGCAGCTGCAAAGGCATATGACCAAGCAGCCATATTGATGAGTGGACAAAATGCCAAAACAAATTTTCCAACAAACAAGGACTTAGATGACAAAAAGCCCATTGAAGAAAGCCCAAGCCCAACAATGTCAGATATCCTCACTGCAAAGCTTAAAAAATGCTGTAAGGGCCCATCCCCTTCCCTCACTTGTTTGAGGCTTGACCCAGATAATTCACACATTGGGGTTTGGCAAAAGCGGGCCGGGCCAAGGTCGGGCTCGAGTTGGGTCATGAAAGTCCAATTAGGAAAGAGCGAGGAAAAGACGGAAGAAAGAACAGATGATGTGTCGTTGTTGGATTCGCCGGTTATATCTCAAGTGGAGGGTGGTGGTGGTGGTGGTGATGAAGAGAATATGGTTGCTTTGCAAATGATTGAAGAACTCCTTAATTGGAATTGTCCAACAATGCCTTGTTCACCCCCCAATGGAATTGAGGGAGGAAAAAATTTCCACACTGTGTAGCACTATATATAATATATGTATGCAGTTGCTTCATTTCTCAACAGTTTGTATAGTTGCCACTACATGCACCTCCAATCCGTGTATATATATGTTAAAAGAAGAGTAATGTGTAAGGACAATAAATAAAAAAAGCAGTTGTTCCAAATTGTTTACTTTTTAGTGATTTTTAAAATGCTTTTAGTCGTAATTATTTACTTTTAGACTTTCTCCCGCCGAGATGAATGATGAATTCAAAAGATTTAACATGAATCTAGACCCCCAAAGGAGTATAAGATCCCGGGTGCCTTGTGTGCAAGATTTGCACGGCACAGTGCAGCGCAAGAAAACTGCACCGTTTTGGCTGCAAGCCAAGAGCTTCTCTAATTGTGGTCTTGTGGAGTCCACTTTCGAGTACCACACAAAGGATCCGAACTGTTAAATAATTTCAAAATAATTATTCAAGGGCTCTTGGTGAAAATCAGGTCCATCAGATATTTTTACGTAATTGGTCTAATTAGTTCAATTTTCATTCAGAATTCAGGGCCCTGTAATCGAAAGAATCTTCAAGGAAAGTTATACATTTTTGCGCTTGGTTACCCATTAATCTGAACCGTAGATATTGGGGGGCTTGTTGAAAAGAGCATTCAGTAAAAAATTATCTCTGTCGGACATTGATAGATATCAATACAAAGAAAGTACATTTCTTACACCTGAGATGGAAAATCGCCTTTTTTCACCACCTTCTTCCTGTCATGTCTTAATTGTTGATCTTAAACGTTCATCTTAATTCTTATAGGGCCAAAAGAGTAGCATATCCGTACAAAAAATTAACTTGATCGGACATTGATAGGTGTATGTACATTTTGTTTTGTAAAATGGATAGTCATGGACAATTTAACTTGATAATCTATTACCGTCCATTTTACAAAATAAAATTCAAATTTTGATATTCGTATAGATGTTCGATCAAATTGACATTTTGCATGGATATACTACTTTGTGGACTCTACAAGATGAACGGTTCATATTACAAATAACCTCTCGGTGGGGCCCCACAAAGGTGGTGATGGAGACGGACAGTTTTCCAAGTGTAAAGAATATTTTCTCTAAAAACAATTAACTGAGGGTATTGAGAGTATCAACTCGAACAGAGCACGATTTTAAATTAACAGGTTAGAATCAATATATATGACACGTTAAAATTAATAGGTACTTTGACATGAACTTAAAAATACATAAAAACTGGAAATAACATATACGAGACACTAAGGGTGTACAAGAAAACTGCAAAAATAGTGAAACCAGACCGATCGAACTGAACCGATCTATTTGGATTGGTTCTATGGTTGAATGAATTGATTTTGGTTTCAAAAAATGAGAACCGTATATTATAGTTCGGTCCTTGGTTTTATAATTGCAAATTGTGGTTCGAACCGAACCGGACCGTTAATACATATTATACATACTATATATTTATTTATTTTACCCTTGCATCTATTATGAGCCATCAATAAAACTTTTCAACTAGGATAATTCTAAGGGGACAGAAATTTGGTGCACAGAAAATGCACAGTTCGGCTCGGGGACACACTTTTGGGTCCCACAAGAACGATCCGAGCTGTTCATTCATCTTAGAATTATTTTTCGAGGGGCCCCGCAAGAAATCACCTCAATCAGACGTGCCTAAGTGCTCGATCCAATGTCCACCCCGATTAATTCAATTAACGGGGTGGGCTTTTCATTCATCTTAGAATCCTTTTTCGAAGGGCCCCGCGAGAAATCACCTCAATCGGACGTGCCTAAGTGCTCGATGCAAAGCCCAGCCCGTTTCGTTTAAATTTTTCTGAATGAAACGGGGTGGGCTTGGGATCGAGCACTTATGCACGTCCGATTGAGGTGATTTTATTGCTGGGCCCCTCAAAAAATGATTCTAAGATGAATGGACTGCTCAGATTGTTCTTGTGGGACCCAAAAGTGGGTCCCTGAGCCGAACTATTCATTTTCTGTGCACCAAATTTCTGTACATGCAGTCTCGTCTTTTCAACTACTCACTAAACTCTTCTACTCCCCCAAATGGCCAAAGCCCCTCCACTCCCAAAAACTACTTCTTGTTTCCCATAAATCTGAAATCCTACAATGATAGCACTTCTCTAACTCTCTCCCAAATTAATGGCTCTCTCTCTCTCTCTCTAAGTTCATCAAATTGTGAGCAATATAAATTAATGGTATTTGTATTTGTATTGATATTTTTTTTTTTTTTGCAATTTGTTGATGATAAATGGTTTAGAACCACAAACTGAACCAAACCGGACCAATCAAATGGTCTGGTTCCGATTTGGTTCCATATGTGTAATGGTTTGGTTCTAGTTCTCAATTCTTTGGAACCATAAGATATGGTTCGATTTCTAGATTTCTACACAACTGGTCCAATCCCGACCATGTACACCCCTATAATTTCAAAATTTTTGCTTAAAATAAATAATTAGGTTCTAGCAAACAAGACTCATACAGGATATAAAATGAATTACAAATTAACAGATATGGATAATTTTTCGAGAGGCCACAAATAGTGAAAGGGGGTTATCAATTTTTTCTTTCAGTTCAGTAGATCAGCTTTTTATTGGAACCGGGGGCCCCGTAGTGAGTCACTACAACTGTGTAGTGAGCAATCACGGCCGTTCGTCTGGCAATCAAAGGTTCGGATTAAATGTATTTAATCCGGACCAATTTACATGTAGGATAATTTCATGTATTTAATCCGGACCAATTTACATGTAGGATAATTTCATCTAATCTGGACCGTTGATTGCCAAACCAACAACCGTGATTGCTCATTACACGGGCGTGTGAGTTTGCTCACTATAGACATCCCTAGTTGCTAGTCCCTTTTTAATTGAGGCATATGGAATTTTTAAAAGGAAAGAAAAGAATGCGTGGGTCGTTCTGCAATCCGTGTCACGAAATAAATAAAATTACCAATCCAAGAGGCCCACGCCATCCATTTGAAATCGTGAAATCATAACGGCTCTCCCAATTTCCGAAAGGCACAAGAAAAAATCCATTTACCAAAACCCCCTTTCCTTTTGCCCTCTTTTCAGAATTCAGACCAAAACCTTCTCCAAAAAATTCATCTCCCGCTCTCTCTCTCTCTCGCCGAAATCTCTCTCTCTCCGTCGCTGACTTGTTTCTCCCTGAAAACTCTCTCTCTCTCTCTCTGGCAGTCGACTTCTAGGGTTAGAATCAATGGATCTTCCTCAAGATATCGATGAATACATCAAAGAATCGATCGAACACACTCTCGGCCTTCCCGTATCTAGGCATACGCTCGAGATGAAGCTCAGTGCCGCTGAAGAAGCATGTCATCGTCTTCGCCAGCAGTGCCTGTTTCTTCAAAGCCGGTTGAAAGAGAGAGACGATGTCATCGACCGTACTAGGGTTCGTAAAGGTTTTCTATTATTTTTTAGCGAAATAAGGGTTCCAATTTGAGTGTGTTCCAATTTTCATGAGACGTTATTTCTGGATTTGAATGCAACAGTTGATTGAGTAAAATAGGGTTCTCTTTTTCTTCTTTTGGGGAATTTGGTTGGCCAGACTATATATGTGAATGTTTTACGATTTTCATGTCAATGATTTTTGTAATCCACTTGCACTCCTTTACTTGTCCTTATTTATGTGAAATGACAAATTACTTTTCACTTGTGAATTAGGAATTAAGGGTAGTTTCATGATTCTACGTGAATAGGAGAGCAAATGAAGAAGCAAGGAAGAGGATAGAAAAGGAGTTCAAAAATCGTTGCCCTTACACCAATTGGAGATAGTAACAATACATGTCGTATAGATAAATCCCTAACTACTAGTCTGGTGCGATCACAATTCACAGGCCTTGGTGTAGAGTTTATGGTTGATTCTTATAATTTGTATTGTTATGAGTCTTTGACATGTAATGAGCCATCTGTGTTCTTGGTGCTTCTATATTGTTCTTGATTGTACATGAATTTCCCCTTCTGTTTTATGATGGAATGAAGCTAAATTTGTGTACTTTGAACTTTGTTGTTAATTATGGGGTTCGTAAAGTTTTTGTTACTCTTACCATGTTTGTTGATTTCAATTAGGGTTTGTGAAACTTTGTCTATTTTGGAGATTTTGGTTAGGGTTTCCGACTACTCTTTTTTGTTATGATTTTTGTTTTATATTTTTCCTATTGATTGAATATAGGCCGAATCGTCTATGAATGCTCAAGCATTGAAGAAGTTCGTGGACGAAAATCAGAAGTTGGCGAAGGAGTGTGAGAACCTTTTGAGCCAGTGTAGGAGATGGGAGAACGAGTGCTCGTTGTATGACCACGACAGGGAGGCGTTGATGGATTTTGCAAATGAGGCCGATGAACGTGCAAAGGAGGCGGAGATTCGAGTGCAAGATTTGGAGGAGGAGCTGAGGAGTGTTTGCGAGAGGCAAACGGTAAGCATCTATCTCAATTCTCGTGTGGGTTATTAGTGAGTTAGATTACTTCAAGGGCTACTACCCCATTACTTGAATCAGGACCCTTGTGTCATTTCACCGGAGAACTAATTGCATTTGTGCTGAAATCTGTTGTCTTTAATAAAAGTAAGTGCAAATAATTTTTTTTCTATTCTACCTTTCATCATTTTGGCAGGCCTAATTTGCATGATCTTTCACAGTAGATGAAGTCCTGTTATTTTCACTTACTCTCTTAGAAGCCTCAAATAGTCTTCTCTTATTGGTTGGTACGAAGTGGCATTGGCAGGTTATTTCATATGTTAGAAGTTAGTTACTGATAACCAAATAGTCTTCTCAATTATTTGGTGTGAAGTGGAACTGGAGCAAATTACGGACTTCAGTTTTCAATAGTAACTAACTCCTTTTTGTTGAGTTGAAACTCAATTATGGGTTTTGTCTACTTCTAGCATCGTGCAATTCTCCATACATGAACTTTTCTCTCTGTGGTGGGGTAAAAATTTGTATTTTTAATGCCTGCTGTTATATGAATGTGCTAATGCATGTCCGTACCCGTGCTTGAAGGCACTCGAACAATCGACCCACGCAAATCAATATTGGACTCAAGTTCGATATATCAACCCCCTGTTCCACGATTCCAACTACATAAAAAATAATAGACCAAGCATATTCATTGACCTGGTTTAGTATAGATCCACACAATTTGATTACAAACAAAGTTGATTACCAGTTGTTACTGTCGACCAATCTCAAATCACCATTATTAACCTCAATCAAGGCTTTGGTGGTCTCCAAAATAAAAAATATCCTTTAAAGTCAGACCTGCAAAAATAGAAAACAAAATATAATCAACATGTGGGGTACAATTATTTGTCTTATACAACCCAAATGATCTCCGTTTTAGCGACAAGGTTATCAATTTCCTAAATGTTTTATCTTCTTCAATGCTGAGGCTGCGTAGTCATTATATAAGCAGCAGTATCTTTGTTACCTTTGCTCCATTTTTTTAGGGAACCAATTGACTAGAATACCAAAATAAACAGAAAATGTTTTTTTACTGCTAGTAAGAAATTATTTTTGTTTTTTGTGCAAATAAGGAATAGTCTCTTCAGTGATTAGGAAAGAAATCAAGAAAAATGGGAGGGGTGACTTTTTGGTATTTGCTCTCACCTCTTAGATTAACTTTGGAAACCTTTGTGCAATCCCAGTCCTAGGATAGAAATCTGCTTAATATGGAAAAAAGATTTTGAACATAAAAGGATGTTCAATCTAAGCCTTTAATGATGCCACCACTCCCTCCAGCCCTCTCTCTCTCTCTCTCTCTCTCTCTCTCTCTCTCTCTCTCTCTCTCTCTCTCTCCACGTTAGTCAGCTTCAAAGAACTGTCGCACCGTAAATGATCCAATCTAAATATGATACTTGGGACAAAAAATATGACACGTAGGACAAAAATATGACTCGGACAAAAACCGCTCTGTGTTGTTATATAGATGAAGCTGTTTAGGGAGGCAAGGTTGCGATATCTAGGTCATTATCACTAACAGAATTGCTTCTTATCCAACTGGTTTGATTACTATGAAGTATGAACCATTACATAATTGAATCTTAGTACTTTTATTTATTTATTTGTTCTCGTGAGTTTCTATTTTGATGATGGAATGCTGATGACTTGTCCAAATAGATACGTGGCTTTGATTTGATGCAAAACTCATGCTAATATATCTTTTGGTTGCGTATTCAACAAGTTGTGAGTGAGTCATGAATTTGATTCTTAAATAAACAGTTGTCCACATGAAGGTTGTGAGCTCTCCTAAATCTTTTTTCCCTCTACCTTCTTTGATGCTTTCTTATTAACTTCTGCAAAACTGATGGTATAATCCAGGTTGATGATTATCTGAACTTTTTTTCCTTCTTTTAAAAGGTTGATTCTTCTGGAGAGGGTTCTGCCTTGGAACAAAATCTACTTGAGTCACTCATAACAACTATGGTTGGTAATGACGAAGTAATGCCAACTGCACATGCCTTTTTAGAGGCGAATAGTGGAGTAGAAGTGTGCCAAAAGCTGCTCTTAAGCTGGAATAGGTGAGATGATTTTCTTTATTATTTGGACACGTCATACATCCATGATATATCTATATTTCTGTATGCTATTCTCAAATAATATTTCCCTATGCAAACTGCAGCAAACATTATTGGTTGCAGATTTTATTAACCTTGAACATGTTTTTTACTGTATATTTCAATCATTTTTTTTAGTCTGAGGCCTTCAACTCGGAAAATGCTGGCACTGGCTGCTGAAGTCAAGACTCTACAGAATGATAAGGAACATCTAAGGTTTAATCTCACTAGAGCCGAAGAGGAGGTACGCAGTACTTGTTGACATGAGATCCTCTGTCCCATATTACTGTCCCCATCCTATGTGCTGGTCATCTTCTAGTGCCACGTGTTCAGAACAAATCCCTTCCCTTCGTCAAACCAAGCTGCCATTTGATGCAGTTAATATAGTCCTCAGCTGTTGCCACCAGTGAACATCACAACCAATTGCCTTGCTGTTGAACACTCCTCAATAGTCGGGCCAAACCGTATGTTTCTCAGGTGTCCTTTCACTCTACACTCCGCCACAATTGCTCGTCTACCTCACAATCCCCCACATTGCTTTTACCCTTGAAATATACTCCAGTTTAAGTACTAGGCCCCAATCCCCATCTCCATCTGCGCAAAAACCATTTGCCTGAAATTTGGGTTTTTGCTTCTAATTTTCTTTTTTTGAGAATGAAATTGCTTCTGATTGATGCAGTGGAAGTGAGAGGAAATTTGGGTCTTTAAAGTGCGTAGTTTACCTATAAATTTGGGTCTTTAAAGTGCATAGTTTACCGATACACTTAGGTAATTAATTAATTCAATTGTGGGCCTTTGAATTTTTCAACATAGAACCAGCTGCAGAAACCATTCAGGCATTCACTGGGCAACTATGGAGGCAACTCCAGTACATATTCAAGAACCTAGGGTTGCCTTTAGGCCAATTTGGGGTTTTAAATTCCCCATTTTCTCCTTAATCTTCACATTTCCATAGATTCACCGCCTTACTGTGGATTAATTAGAGGGGGTGGAGTGAGAGAGAACAATATGGAATTGGAAACAGGAAAAAAGATGAGAGAGAAGGAAGCATGGAAGAGGTAGAGTACTAGCATTAGTTGATAGAGTAATTAAAGGCTTGAGTGATGAGGGACACGTGGCTTCACTACAGCAACGGGACAGAGAACTGGGACAGAGAGAAGGGACAGAGGATCCCAAGCCGTACTTGTTTCCTTGTTCATTTGATTATATGGCATTTTACCATTTGACAAACTGTATTCTTTGATGCACGTAGGTGAAAGTGTTATTCGAGGAAAACAATGTATTGCACAAGGAGAATAAAAGGTTGATAAGGCGCCAGAAAGAAAGGTTCCACCCTGGTTCTAGTGAAAAACACACTAGTAGCTCTTCTGCCAAGGTGAGAAGAAGAGAATAACTCGGTTACAATTTTGTTCTTCAAGTTTCTGGTTATTTTTTTACTTCGACTTGCCATGCTAAACAGTGTAACATGATCTATTTTGGCTTCTGTAGGGGAACAAGAGAAAGTCCAGTCCCAAGACGTGTAGCCCAATTGATTTTTGCGATGTTGATTCGCCAAGAAAGCCTCTCTCACCCTTGCAACATAACTCCCCGGAGTCCAGAATGCAAAAGAAGTGAAAATAGGATTTTTGATTGGTTTGCTCCAACCCTTTTTTCTTTTCATCTTCTTGCTTTTTCTTTTGTGAATTTCCATCCTTTGGTAAATGTTGTATTCAAGATGTTACTGTTCTTGGTAACTTCTGATATGAGGCATTTGACAGAAATCACATGTTGTAGGAACGGATTTCTAACCGCTAATCTGTAGTCATTTTTAGCTTTTCCAGTCCAAAGAGAGAGCATGTTTAGTAGGGAAGGTGTGTTTCAGATTATGGATTTTGGCACTGGTATAATAGTACTTATCTTTCTTTTCCATTTGTCGTTGAAGAATTGTTAATAAGGTGAATGCTTTATTTTCTGTCACTTGGACATCTGCTGTATTGGATGGTACTTAATTTCTTCTTTTGATGGATAGTACTTAATTTCTTCTTAATGTACACTATTTACCGCTGCTTGGATCATATACTCTTTACTTCTCCAAATTTGTCTTGACACGTCTAGTATCACAAATAGGGCAAGTGTTAAGCTTTTTGGCAAGTGAAATGATCCTTAAGTTTTCACACTCATTTGGTGTCACCATTTTCCTACAGGATTTTTTTTCCTTTTACGCTTCACGACCTCTTTTGACACTGGATTGTTACTTAGAATGTTTCTAGTATTGATCTGGTGATATGAGGAATCTGCTGACCATGAATTCCTGTGATGTCTTTTTACGGTGGTAGTAATGGGACTACTGATGCAAGTTATGAGGCTAATCTGAGGAGCCAAGTAGCTGGTATTGATATCAGGAGATGTAAAAAATATGGGGTCTTGAATCTCAGGGGTGCTTGGTTATCATAGGTGTCTTTTGTGTCATCAAAGGAGAATTTTACTTCATGGAGTCAGGGTGTGTTTGGTCATACAAAATGTTTGTGCCTTTTTATGTCTTTGTATGAAGTTTGTTTCCAAAGAAAATGCTTGTGATGCCTCTGCTCCGGAGGCAGTTACTCTTGGTGGATTTTTTAAGACACTCTTGGCTGTTAATAAGAGGGTTTGGGGTGGATTGGCCAGGATTAGGGAGGAGTTATCCACCCGGATTTACTTGGAAGGGGATTAAATAGTCCAGGTTACAAATTGGCTCCCTAACCAAGTCATTCGCGTGGACCCGAGATTAAATAGTCCAAGATTCCTTATCCGGCTACCCAATCCTACATCCAGAGGAGCCCCTAGGTCTCAGCCTTTCCTCTGCAGTTTGGGTACTTTTTTCTAAAGTGGTCTAAAAATAGGTCACATCAGTTAAAAAGATGCATATATTGCAAGAGGGCTGTTATGCGCCCCAAGGGGACAACCCCTGACACACCCCACCCCCATTGGCCCCACCCCCCAATTCCCCCAATACCCCTCCCCCTCCCCCTGACTTCGGCCCAAATTTGTTTTTTTTTTTTTTTTTTTTTTCCTTTAACTTTATTTATTTAATTTAGTTTATTCAAATTACATTTGCAAGTAGATTATTTTTTACATTGACATTTAAACTTGACTTTATATTTTAATTAGTTAATTAATTTGTCTTAACAATGAATAATAACAATAAAAACTTCTAAAAGTAAATAATATTACAATCACATTTATAAAGTAAATAAATATTACAATCATGTTTAAAAGTGAATAAATATTACAATTGACAACGTTCAGCCCTAATCAATATTGCCACCAAATTGTAGTCCTGGCACGACGCCCAGTATGTCGTTCCACAATTGAACACCTTCGTTATAAGCAACAGCCCATCCTGCAGCTTCATTCGATGCATTCTTCCACCACCATATTGGGATGGGTGGTACAGGGTGATGAGGGCGCAAAAAAAGTTGCACGAAGTGATTGTTAATACGGGCAATAGCTATTTCTTGGCGCTGTTGGACTGAAACTGGATGGGATCTCAATGGCAAGTGAGTAAAACAACTTCCAGCATTCGCGTCAAATGTATATAGTACAATGTTGTACCGTGATGCAATGACTATCCCCAAACTCATACATTCCATCCAATATGGCCGTGGAGCCGTAGGCTTCCAATAGCTCAGTGCCCGTAGTACATCATCTGCCATATTTTTTACGGGATAAACCGCATTGTAGAGAGCTCTATTCTGATTAATTTCTTGGATAAGATCATGTCGTACTTGATCCCAGCGCTCCTCAGTGCCATAGATATGCGCGGCTATCGCTCTGAATCCACAATGACCATCACCTTCTACGTCTTTGGTGTGGGACATATACTGCTGAAATTGCCAAGGTAAATACTGAATGTAGTTAACCTCTTCCCTCTCCCTCTCTTCCCTCTCCCTCTCCACCCTCTCCCTCTCTTCCCTCTCCCTCTCCACCCTCTCCCTCCCTGCATTTTTTCCTTTCCCTTTCCCTCTCAATGTAGATGCTTCTGTACAGGAAGGTATGCGCCTTCCACTTTGCTCAGCTTTTCCCACCGGTCGACCTCTATGTTCAGTGTTGTATGATGGGGCTCGAACACTGCTGTGAGACGGATCTGCCATATCCTTAAACCTGTCTATCATATGCTTTCGCATACGTGGATCCATCCCCTGTAATATGTCAACCACATGAGATGTCTCGTCGGGTTGTTCTCCCTCGTCATTAAACCCGGTCGCGTGCATAGAGAGCCTACTCCAATGAACGTGGATACTGGATAGCGGAATTGACATGCCGTGGGAACGATAAGCCCTCAAATCGTGCATACATGGCAATCCGTGTGTTGTTCTGATCGAACAGCAGCAACTGCCGCTTGGGAGGGGGTAGGCGTCTGCGGCGGATTGTAGTTGAAAATCGATCAACCCCAGTGCATATAATGAAACGCGACACCTGATTTCATCAAACATGGCGTCACGTAAATGGTTGTGGCGTGGAATGTTGACAGACTTCTCAAAAGACTTCTTAATTTCCCCAAACTGATTTGTCAACATATTATCTATGCGTTCAAAAGAAGTTTGGAGCGATGACATGGTTGTACCGCCCAAATAGCACTTTAGCTTCGAATGTGCAGACTCGACCCTGTAATAGAATAATGCACTTTCTTTAAATAGGAAAGTTTGAACAGTGTAGTAGAATATAATGCAGAAAATTTAACTCGTAAAATTATAAAGTGACTATACCTTTGACTTGAATTGCTTCCGAGGTGCATACATGTATCCGTCCATGCTGTAATAAATCGCTCTTTGTACGGCGTTAACCATGTATCCGCAAGATAAGTTATGACACGCGGATATTGGCTATACTCCTCGCACATGGCAGCCCACTTATGCTGGTAAGACGAAGTGCTAGATGAATGAATAAGGGACTGCCATGAATCGCAAAAGTCTGGAAAGAACTGACCAAGCACAGCACGCTAGCGTTGATTCTTCATTACGCACTGATTTATGTGCCAAATGCAAAGGATGTGACGTGCCATGGGGAAACATGCTTCAATAGCGTTCATAAGTGCCAAATCACGATCTGTAACAAACACCAATGGCAACGGTGCCCCCTTTCCAACCATCCACTTCTTTAAGGTATTCAAGGCCCATGTACATGTATCTTCCCTCTCATTATTAAGATATGCGAACATAAGCGAGAAAGTTAGATTTGTGGATGTGATACCCACAACCTCCAATAGTGGTTTCCGATACTCATTGGTTTTGTATGTGGCATCAATTACCAACACAGATGAAAAGTTGACAGACAGCTCTAGACTTGTAGGATGAACCCAAACAATATCTGTGATTTCGTTGGTGTCTTGATTTGTCCTAAAGTGGTGGAGGTACCCATTCTTAATTAATTGCTCTAACACATACTGAGTAGTAGTTAGACCACCCCGTTTGGCTTCCTTGTTTATGGAAATAGCGTTGTAAATGCTTCTAATTCCCGTAGTGTTTAACGGGTCTTTTTTCTTCAAAATACTAAGAATTTCACGAGGGGCGGTGCTGTTGGCCATCTCGACCACAAACTTTTTCTCCATTGGTTTTAGCCTTGATGGGTACTCGTGGCCCTCAATATTTTCTGCCGCCTCATGGTTATGGAGACCACAGGAAACCCTTAAACCCCACTTGGCACCGTCTGGAGGTATTGGTATACCTCGCAACTCAAATGGACACTCACACTTTTTAGTCCCAGTATTCCTATGCAAGATTAGCCTTTCAACCCCACGGTGCGGTCTGTACTTTCCTCCTCTCTCACAACCAAGAATGCATCTCGGCAACTTGCCGCTTTTTAAATTATCAGATTTATTAATAACAACCACAATACCGTTTTCGAGACCAACTCTCTTCACCCAAGCTAACATATCTTCTCTACTTTCAAAAATCTATAACAAAAAAAACAAAAAAAACGAATATGTATAAGTAAAACATTATCCAGTCCTATCATATTTATCTACTTTCAAATGAATGACGAATATGCATAAGAACAACGGAAATAACTAACCTGATCAGTGCTAAATTCGGGTGTATAATCGCGACCGCTGAAATTGATGCTCTCATCACTGGGAACATCATTCTCAAATGAGCAACTATCTGGATAGTAGTAGCCATCCATAATGTTCTTCGTTGAAAAACGAAAAAAGAAAGAAATTCTGAATGAGGAAGAAGTGAAGTAGTAGTGGGAGAATTAGGAATATCACAAGGATAATGAGCAACCATCGTGACTGCTGAAATATACATAATGTTCTTCTAGGTCAAGTTGCAGGATCACAAGTTGCAAGACAAGTTGCAGGACAAGTTGCAAGACAAGTTGCAAGACAAGTTGCAGGATCAAAAGTTACAGGACAAGTTGCAGGATCACATCACAAGTTGCAAGATCACAAGTTGCAGGATCACAAGTTGCAGGATCACAAGTTGCAAGATCACAAGTTGCAGGATCACAAGTTGCAAGATCACAAGTGCGTGCAAAATATTATGAAAAAGATTAAATAATTAAGAAAAAGATGTAAATACAAAATATTAAATAAATAAAAAACAAAACATATAAAGTAAATAAATAAATAAAAATATATAAATAAAGTAAATAAAGTAATTAAAGGAATTAAAATAATATAAATAAAGTAAATAACGTAATTAAAGGAATTACAGTAATATAAATAAAGTAATATAAATGAATTAATATAAATAATATAAATTTGGAATAGTATGTCAACAATGGCAGAAAAGAGATCTTTTAGGATTTGCAGTAGATTCACATGTTAGATTCACATGTCTCCTTTGACAAAGACATTCACATGCTTTGTAAAAACAAACAAAGGCAGCACAACTTTCAAATTTGGAATAGTATGTCTCAATAGGAAAGTCAACAATGGCAGAAAAGAGATCTTGCAGGATTTTCAAATCAATTCTAATTGAGCTGTACCAATATCAGAAAATAGATCTTCTATCAGAAAAGAGATCTTCATGCTTTGTAAAAGGAGACATGTGAAATATTAAAAAATAATTAATAAAATAAAATTAAAAAATTAAGAAAAAGACGTAAATAAAAAATATTAAATAAATAAAAAACAAAAAGATAAATAAATTAATTAAAATATATAAACGAGAAAAAAGATATTAGAGCATATTAAAAAGATAAAAGAGAAAAAAGATATTAATAAAACATATAAATAAAAATTGAATTAAATTAAAGAATTAAATTAAATAAATAATTAAATGAATTAAATAATTAATTTAATTTATATAAAGAAATGAAATAATATAAATAAAGTAAATAAGGTAATTAAAGGAAATAAAGTAATATAAATAAAGTAAATAAAGTAATTATAGGAATTAAAGTAATCTAAATAAAGTAATTAAAAGAATTAAAGTAATATAAATGAATTAATATAAATAATAAAGTAATTAAAGTAATATAATTAAAGTAATATAAATAAAGTAAATAAAGTAATTAAAAGAATTAAAGTAATATAAATAAAGTAATATAAATGAATTAATATAAATAATATAAATAAAATATTATATGGTAATTAATGGAGATAAGGAGGGGCAAAACCGTCATTATGACGTGTCAGGGGGTTGGGGCCCAGGCGGGGCGCGGCGTCAGGCTGCTGTCAGCGGTGCGCGTATCAATCTTCATATTGCAATGTGGTCTAAAAAAAAAAAAAATGGTACATTATTAGTATATCATGATTTTTCTTAAAGACATTTTCACGCTTGCAATCATGCATGCGCATTATGCGACTTAGGGGAGATATGTAAATTGGGAGTTTTGTAAGAATACCCTAGCTAGTTTCACTTCTACGGAGTATTAACTTTGATGTATTATGGAAAATAATTTCAACATTTTTGTAATATGAAAAATTGAATCAGAATGCTGTGACAGTAATATTATTGAAGTTATATATGAGTTTTAATTTGAAATGAAAGGATATTTCCTCATCTAGGTGTCTTTACGTACGGGATGTTACCTAAATGTGGTTTCTTGTGATAGCAAATGCTATCGTTAGGGAAATGGGCAGAGGATTGTTTCATTATAGGGTAGACGCATGCTATCAAGTACTGTAATTTGCCACATTTTAATTATTACTCTCTCTCTGTTCCAATTTGATAGTTATCTACGAAATTACGTGCAATTTTCAAACTAAAAAATAATGTATTTACCAAATTAATTTTCTAATCAATATGGATTTTGTTTGATATATCTCATTGAGAACTTTAATACGGTACACGAAAAAATCAACAATTATATTGGTAAATACTCCACATTATATTTTAGTGGACTCAAATTGGGATGGAGGGAGTTTGAGATTCCCTACATAGATTATACAAAAATAATTCAACAATAATATTTCACTACAAAATTAGGTGCAATTTTCAAACTAAAAAAATAATGTATTTACTGAATTAATTTTCTAATCAATGTGAATTTTGTTTTGATATATCTCATTGACAATTTTAATATGGTACCAAAAAAAACAATTATTTTGGTAAATACATTATATTTTAGTGGGACTCAAATTGGGACGGAGGGGAGTTTGAGATTTCCTACATAGATTTTGTATGTGAGATACAAAAATAATTCAACAATAGGATTTAAGGGATTTATAATGCTACAATTGTAATTTTTAATGCCACACTGAAACGAACTTGGGTCTCTATAGTGATCGAAGTCACTACACCCCCATAGTGACTTCATTTGCGGGCCCTATGAAATCTTCATTTGGGATCGGGACTGTTCATATTTTCAGGAATGTTGAGCAAATAGGATCATTAGAGATTGGTAGACACACAATTAAGACAAATTTACTTTACAATTTATTCTCTAAATAATATTTGTTATCCGTTCGTAAAATAAATGGTATCCGACTATATGGCTACCAATATCGAATTAATTTGATTTTTTATATGAATGATCTACTCAACATTCTCGATAAATTAAATGGTTCCAATCCAAATACAAATTACAGAGGGTCCACAATTGAGGTCTATACTGGGTGTAGTAACCCAAAATCCACCAAAAGAAAGTGTTATATCAAAAAAGTCAAGTACACCTCTAACACGGTTAAAAAGTGCATCTTAAATATTGCAAGCTCACAATTACTACTTTGAAGTTTGGAGTGAGGAAGAAACCTCAACATAAAAGGCAACCCCGTAAATTAGATCTCCAACACGAAGGCCCTTCGGATTGTGAAAAAATGGAAATAATTTAGTTTCAAAACAATTTTTTTTTTATTTTTAAAAAGTGATGAGATTCGAGAAATAAACATACCATCAAAGATTTCCTCCCTTGATAACCTCATTTTGTTTCCTTACCTTGGTTGCCATAAAATTTTGTGTAAAATCCCATAAAATCAACTAAGATTTTTCATTTTTACACCTTGATTTTATGGAAATTCCGTGAAATTTTTCATAAAATCTTATGGAAACAGGGCCTTATTTAATTTGTTCCTTTGAGAATGCAAACGGACATCTCTCCGCTACAACACCCGTAAAACTACAAATCAAGATCGGAAAAATCTGATGATAGGAACACAGGCAAGTTCACTTATCCTCAACCGAAGTTATTTTCTTTTCCTTAGTTCGTTATCTTTAGCCATTTATATTAGTTGCGGAGCCATGATTTAAGTTCGGGATGACCCGGCGTTTGGTGTTAATGTATGTTTAGGGAAAATATGAAGAAAAAGATTAAGTGCAAAGTTAGGCTTTGTTTTTTTTGCTAAAAATAAAATAAAATAAAAGCTTGATTCAATTCTGGTCTTTAAATGAAAGTTGGAGTATTTTTTTTATGATCCTTTCATCCTGTAAAATGCTATTTTTTCGTTTGTGTGAAGTCATATTGTTTGAATACTGTTAGGTGCCTAATCCTATAAAACGATTTTTTTTGGGGGGAGAACCCAAAAAACTAGTCATATTGCTATTTTTTCGTTTGTGTGAAGTCATATTGTTTGAATACTGTTAGGTGCCTAATCCTATAATACTGTTAGGTGCCCATACCACCCTACCCCACAAACTAGTTCCCTCCCTGACTTACAGTTCCTTTGGTCTTTGGAGGGTGAGGAAGGGAGAGAAGAGAAAGGGGAGCCTTTCTCGTTTTTGGTGAGATTTGATGAGAAAGGGAAACGGCTAATCAAAACATTTTATATTTACTTTTCTCTCAAGTTGTCACCAAAATATTCAATCCAAATGTCTTTTCTTTTCTCACGAAATTTCTCCATATCTAAAGGGGTTGCAAGTTCTTGTTTTGAAAATGAGTATTCAATTTTGGTCCTTTCAAACCAAAATTTTTCGGATTTGATCAGCCATTTAGGCAAAATCAAAATCTAGTCTTAGATTTTGATCTCAAGAAATACAATGGCTTGCGGTTGGCCTTGTTAGTGGAGACTTAGGGTTTATTCATTCTTCAAGTTTCAACTTCGAATGTCTTAACCTGTGGCCTGTGCTATAAACTTTTGTGGAGTTGGTTCATATGGGTTTTAAAATGTTCCTATCAATGGACGGTGGGATTGGTTCTCGATTATTCGTGCATATAAGTTGATTGAGACCCATTACTAGAGCCGGCTCATAGATTTCAGAGGCGTGAATCCAACTCAGTAAACGAGGCTTACCATATATTTTGCATACAAAGTTAGTCAATAATGAGTCTTTATAAAAACCGTTCAAAAGTTTATCATTACAAAATGTAAACCTATAGTTCCTATAGTTATCCAAAAAACAAACACCAGTTACAATATTCAAAATCTATCATTTGAACATTTGTCTTCTCGCACTCTTAGTAGCAAACGTACTATTAAGTCTTCATAATCAATTTTCTTCACCATATCCTTCTCAATGGACAAATTGACAATCCATTTAATCTTTTTTGGACATGGTTGACACTTGACCGGGAGATAAGTTTGTATCAATTTTAACTTGAGACATGGCTTACACAAAAATTTTCTGGACCTAGTATATATGTAAGTGTCCTAAATAGTTGGAGGCCCCCAATTTTTGCATTTTTGGTGGGCCTAAAACCCAAGTTTCTCGGGCAACACCCATAAGCCGGCTCTGCACGTTACCAACAAAACAATGGCTGTCTTTTTCCAATGAGTTCGTGTGTTTTTTCTCAAGTTACATGTAAATAACAGAAACTTTCTTGCTATGATCCAAAAGTTCCTGATTCGTTATTTTTGATCCAATTTAATTTCATGTCATTTCTTTGTGTTGGTGTCAAGAGGCCTTTGTAGGTTCTATTCGTGATCAAGAAGACTCCTTTCAAGTGTTTTTTCTACTTGGTTTATTTTTAAGAGCTGTTCTTTTTTACCCAAAGCCTTTGTTTTTAGATGCCAATGGAGTAATATTTTTGAGCAAGTTTTTTTTTTTTTTTTTTACTTCTTGCATGCGTTATTATTGTTCTTTTTATGTGAATTCTTTAGTGTTTCATCTATTAATCGTTACCCAGATTGCTAGCTAGCTGAATTAAACAATTTACTCAAACTGAAAATTTGAGTAAAGGCTGCTAAATTCATGTCCAACCCAATACACTAGAAAATGCTACTATTCTAGCAAATTATGTTTCGGAACTCATGTTCTGGAATGTAGTACACCTACTTTCGTAAACGGTGGTTTTACGGATCCAAAATTTCTCTCTGAGCACTAGGTGTTGGAAAAAACTTGATTTTCATCAATTTTAATTAATTGTTTTAGTGGGTCCCACACGTCCACGTGGACGGACCCACATACCGGTGTGTTCGTCTTGATTAAGAGTTTAAGACCGAACACTCGGTGTGCCAAATCAAGTCAAGATGAATGAGGAATTGACCTCTAAAAGTGCCTACATGAACTTGGTAGAAGGGGGAAAAATACTTGTCCCACATTGGGTGTGGAGAACAAGTTGATTGGGTATATTTACCTTTAGTTTGCCTTAAAGGGTTAGGCCCTTAGGGTCATGGAAGTTTTATAGGGGGAGAAGGCATGGGCAAAGTGGGCTTTAAACACCACGCGCGCGCCGCCGCCGACCGACCGGCTGGGCTGGGCTGGGCTGGGTCATTAGATAAGATGGGCTTGGCCCAGGGGCTTCTTATCTTTTTACTGGAAATTTATACACGGACTGGGCCGGGTCGAACCGGTCCGTTTCAGTAAATTTAATTCTTCTCCTTTGTGCGTCTGTTTACCACCACCGAAGTGAGTGTTGCATCCGGTCGGTTCCGAACAGCCGCGTCTCTCCGTCTGGTACCTTTCCGTTCGGGTGTCTATTTCCCTATAAATAGAACCCTCCTCTTCTCATTTCATTAACGTTTTCCCTTGCATACAATCTGCATCATTCTACATAAAACATCTGAGAGTTCCTGCGTAGTTTTTCGGTTCGCATACTGTACAGATTGCAGTGCTACTTCCGTACAGTGAAAGCCGGGTAGTCCTGGGAGGCAGACGTCTACGAAGTCCATCAGCACCGTAGTGGAAGACGAATTTGCTTTAAGGACAGAGTATCTTAATACTTGCCCCGGTTCGATTCGAGTCGTCTTTTACCAAATTCCGGTGTACTGAATTTGGTCCAGTAAGTTTCTGATTCATCTATTTGTTTCTGTTTTGTTGTTTTTTTTTCCAGATTTTCGCAACCAAGTTTCTAACAATCTTAAAGCAAAATTCGTTTTTTATAAACTCGGTTTTATCTGGAAAAATTGTCGTGATCTGTCTTTTGGAAAACCTTAATCAAAGCCTAAGGCATTAATCTGTTGATTGCTTCTTTGTTTACTTATATGTATTCAATCAGTGGTTTCTTTTTGAAAGAATAAAGTTTTCGCTTCTTCGGTACTGTTTTTCCAAAACAGAAAGTTTTATCCTTTTACTCCATACACTTGGTTGTAGACTTTTCATATTCATAATTTTTAGTCTTTGATCAGTGGATGTTTGTCAATTTAATCAAAGGCAGATTGTGGTGTGTACTAGTTTTCCATGTGAAACAAGTTTTAATTGAAATCTTTTGTTATCAATTGTATTGTTAGTCAATCCGTAAGTTAAATTTTAAATCCTCTTTTGTCAGTATACAAAGTTTGACTTTCATAGTTGGTTTATTGTTCTTACAAGTTTGGCATTTAGTCTAGTCATTATCTAGCCTATCAATTGTTGGTTTTATTCTACTGCAATTGTTTTGCACATTAAGTAACAGTTTAGGTTGCAAGTAGTATTGTTAATTCTGTTTTCGGTGTCAGTTAAATTGTTACTTATTATTGTGTCGATCTTCTGTTTGTGTAACAGAAATGGAAGCCGAAAACCCAAATGGAAATGTTCCTCCTACTAACCCTCCTCTTGTGGTTCCAACTGCTGTACCTCTGGGTCCGGTCGCGCTACCGGTGAACCATTCCGAGAAACCGGAAAAATTCAATGGTACGGAGTTTAAGAGATGGCAAATGAAGATGATGTTCTATCTCACTACACTCCGTTTGTCGAGGTTCTTGTCTGAAAATGCCCCCACTTTGGCAGAAGATGAGACAGATGTTCAAGTTCGGATTGCATATGATGATTTGGAAGAATTCGACTATCTCCCAGTAACTACCTTCTCAACGGGTGGACAACGCATTATATAACGTGTATTGTACGGCTCAAACTGCAAAGGAACTCTGGCTCACATTGGAAAAGAAATATGTATCGGAAGATGCCGGGTTGAAAAAGTTTGTTGTGGGGAGGTTCTTGGACTACAAAATGATTGACACAAAGTCTGTGATGGCTCAAACCCAAGAACTCCAAGTGCTGCTTCATGAGATTCATGCCGAGGGTATGATATTGAGTGAGTCTTTCCAAGTGGCTGCGATCATTTGGAAGTTGCCGCCCCCTTTGGAAAGATTTCAAAAGAAGATGAAGCATAAGCGTAAAGAGATGACTATGGAAGATCGATTACGCATCTCGAATGGAAGAGAACACTATGAATTTGGACAAGAAGGTTACTTATCGGTATCTTTTGCAAAAGCTAATATGGTTGAACCGGAACACAAACCAAGCAAATGGAAGAATGGTACTAAGAGGAAGTATCAGGGCAAAGGTTTTAACCTCGGTCCGCGAGGAGGTGTGGCGAAAAAGGCTAAGACCGATGGCAAGCACAAGTTTGTTGGCAAGTGCTTTATCTCGTGACAAACAGGTCAAATTTCTTGAATGTCGTAGCAAAAAACAAGCACAAGCCAATGTGGCTGAAATGGAGGTTATATCTGATGGTGTTGGAGAGATGAGTCTCTCTGCTATGGTATCTGAAGTCAATCTGGTGGGTTCCAATCCCAAGGAATGGTTTGTGGACACTGGCGCAACTCGCCATGTGTGTGCAGACAAGAAGATGTTCACCACCTATAAACTGGTGGATTCTGGCGAACATCTCTACATGGGAAACTCCTCGACCTCTAAAGTTGAAGGAGTTGGAACGGTGGTTCTCAAAATGACTTCAGGCAAAGAGGTGACTCTTAAGGAGGTGATGCATGTGCCGGAAATTCGCAAGAATTTGATTTCTGGTTCGCTGTTGGTCAAACATGGCTTTAGCTTGGTTTTTCAAGCTGATAAGGTTGTGCTACGGAAGAAAGGAGTGTATGTTGGTAGGGGTTACATGGTGAATGGCATGTTCAAAATGAATGTACTAACTAAGGTTCCGGCCTCTCCGGGTGTGACACAGGTTCCGGCCTCTCCGGTTTGCAATGAGATGAACACAACTTCTGATTATATGCTTGAGTTTTCTGAATTATGGCATGGTAGATTAGGACATGTCAATTATGGTTCATTAAAACGTTTGATAGATACAGATTGCATACCAAAATTTAGTTTTAAATTTGGTCATAAATGTGAAGTTTGTGTTGAGGCTAAAATGACAAGGAATTCATTTCAAAAAGTAGAAAGAAGTACGGAACCACTTGGATTGATTCATACAGACCTATGTGACTTAAAGTCTGTTGAAACAATTGGTGGAAATAAATACTTTATTACTTTTATTGACGATTGCACAAAATACTGTTATGTGTACTTGCTTAAAACCAAAAGTGAAGCCATAGAATCATTTATCCACTACAAGGCTGAGGTGGAAAATCAACTTGGCAAAAAGATCAAAATGATTAGAAGTGATCGAGGTGGTGAATATGAAGCACCATTTGGTGAATTTTGTGCCCAACATGGTATTATTCACCAAACGACTGCTCCTTATACACCACAACAAAACGGAGTTGCTGAACGAAAGAACAGAACTCTAAAAGAGATGATGAATGCCATGTTGATAAGTTCAGGATTACCACAACATTTATGGGGAGATGCAATTCTCTCTGCTAACTATATCCTGAATAAGATCCCACATAAGAAAACGAGAATTTCTCCTTATGAATTGTGGAAAGGTATCAAGCCTTCCTACAAATACATGAAAATGTGGGGGTGTTTGGCGAAGGTGGCAGTTCCCGGTCCTAAAAAGATTAAGATAGGACCTAAGACTGTTGATTGTATTTTCATCGGTTATGCTTATAATAGCAGTGCATATCGTTTCCTTGTCTTTAAATCGGAGATTCCTGATATCCATCCGAATACGTTTATGGAATCTAGGAATGCAAAATTCTTTGAACATGTGTTCCCATTTAAGGACAATAGAGTTCCTAGGCCTGTGTTAGAAACTGAGCCTGAACAGGAATCTGATGATATGAATATTGATTCAGTTCCTGAAAATAACAATGATGATATTGATGGTCCTCGTCGTGGTAAAAGGGCTAGAACATCGAAGTCCTTTGGACCCGATTTTCTGACTTATGTGTTAGAAGCTGAACCTCAGACTTATAAAGAGGCAATGTCATCATCGGAGGCTTTGTTATGGAAAGAAGCCATAAATAGTGAGATAGAATCCATCTTTGCAAAATCATACTTGGGAACTTTCGGATCTCCTCGAGGTCTGTAAACCTCTTGGATACAAATGGATATTCAAACGGAAGATGAAAGCAGATGGATCAATTGACAAGTACAAAGCGAGACTTGTAGTTAAAGGTTATAGACAAACGGAAGGTCTTGACTACTTTGACACTTATTCTCCTGTTACAAAGATAACATCTATAAGAATGTTAATTGCCTTTGCGGCGTTAAACAATCTTGAGATTCATCAAATGGATGTAAAAACCGCCTTCCTAAATGGTGATCTAGATGAGGAGATATATATGGAACAACTTTGAAGGGTTTAAGGTTCAGGACAAGAGGAAAAAGTGTGCAAGCTTGTCAAATCGTTATATGGTTTGAAACAGGCTCCAAAACAATGGCATGAGAAATTTGACAATGTCATGATATCTAATGGTTTCCGAATCAATGAATGTGACAAATGTGTGTATGTCAAATACAACGGTAGTAATTATGTCATTGTGTGTCTATATGTAGATGATATGCTCATTCTTGGTAGCAATAATGAAATGATAAAATCTACAAAGAACATGTTGAACTCCAAGTTTGATATGAAGGATATGGGTGTGGCTGATGTCATTTTAGGAGTCAAGATAATCAAAAGTCCCGAGGGATATATCTTGTCTCAAAAACATTATATAGAGAAGATACTAGAAAAGTTTAACAAAGAAGACATCAACACGGCCAAAACACCAAAAGAGACTCAACATTACATCTATACAAGAATCTTTGGTCGTGGTGTTAACCAATTGGGATATGCGCGAATAATAGGTAGTCTAATGTACTTGATGAATTGTACAAGGCCGGACATAGCCTACTCGTTAGCAAACTAAGTAGGTATACGAGTAATCCAGGAAGGATCACTCGGACGGCTATAATCAGGGTGCTTAGATATCTAAGGCATACCATTGATTATGGACTACACTATACTCGCTATCCAGCAGTGCTAGAAGGATATAGTGATGCTAACTGGATATCTGACTCTAATGACTCAAAATCCACAAGTGGATATGTATTTACATTAGCTGGTGGAGCCGTGTCTTGGAAATCCACTAAGCAAACGTGCATTGCACGGTCCACGATGGAATCTGAGTTTATAGCTTTAGATAAAGCTGGTGAGGAAGCTGAGTGGCTTCGCCATTTCTTAGAAGATATCCCAACTTGGTCAAAACCAGTGCCGCCAATTTGCATACATTGTGATAGCCAATCTGCAATTGGTAGAGCACATAATCATATTTACAACGGGAAGTCTCGACATATACGTCGACGACACAACACCGTTCAACAACTACTCTCCCATGGAATTATCGTACTTGATTATGTAAAATCACAAGATAATATCGCGGATCCGCTAACCAAAGGGTTAACTAGAGAGTTAGTTGTTAGATCATCGAGGGGAATGGGGCTAAAGCCCATAACTTAAAAGGCTCTATAACGGCAACCCAACCTAGCTGACTGGAGATCCCAAGATCTAGGTTCAACGGGACAACCGAGTTATATGAGACTTAGGAGAATCACTGTGGAGACTATGTCTCTACCCATTCCTATGATGTAACAGTGATGCCTGCAGCGTAAAAGGTTAGGCAATGCCTTTAATGATTCTTAAACGTTGGTAATCCAAGTAGGGTATAGCAGGATACTCTTATTAAGAATCACCTATGTGAATGTCGAAGGGGCCGCTTCTATGAGAATGTCGAGGGCCGAGTTCTCTACAAACATTCATGAAGACCAGGAGTGTCTCAGGGCCGTAATGAGCACAACCGTAAGAACCAAACTGCGTTTGGAAAGATTCTGTGTGTTTGCTATTGTCTTGGCTTACACCAACGGCTGAACAGTTCAAGACATCGCGTTCACTGGTTAGCTAGTAAGTCCGATAGTTATTCACAAGGTGAGGTTCAAAGCCAAAAGCTACCTAACCCCATGCAGGAGATTTCCTATTGTAACTCTCAGTAATTTGCATCTGCATAGCACTGTTTATCCTGCCAATTTCATTCATGTGGGGGACTGTTGGAAAAAACTTGATTTTCATCAATTTTAATTAATTGTTTTAGTGGGTCCCACACGTCCACGTGGACGGACCCACATACCGGTGTGTTCGTCTTGATTAAGAGTTTAAGACCGAACACTCGGTGTGCCAAATCAAGTCAAGATGAATGAGGAATTGACCTCTAAAAGTGCCTACATGAACTTGGTAGAAGGGGGAAAAATACTTGTCCCACATTGGGTGTGGAGAACAAGTTGATTGGGTATATTTACCTTTAGTTTGCCTTAAAGGGTTAGGCCCTTAGGGTCATGGAAGTTTTATAGGGGGAGAAGGCATGGGCAAAGTGGGCTTTAAACACCACGCGCGCGCCGCCGCCGCCCGCCCGTCCGACCGACCGGACCGGGCTGGGCTGGGTTGGGTCATTAGATAAGATGGGCTTGGCCCAGGGGCTTCTTATCTTTTTACTGGAAATTTATACACGGACTGGGCCGGGTCGAACCGGTCCGTTTCAGTAAATTTAATTCTTCTCCTTTCCGAAACAGTGTGACCGAATTCCCTTTCCTGTGCGTCTGTTTACCACCACCGAAGTGTTGCATCCGGTCGGTTCCGAACAGCCGCGTCTCTCCGTCTGGTACCTTTCCGTTCGGGTGTCTATTTCCCTATAAATAGAACCCTCCTCTTCTCATTTCATTAACGTTTTCCCTTGCATACAATCTGCATCATTCTACATAAAACATCTGAGAGTTCCTGCGTAGTTTTTCGGTTCGCATACTGTACAGATTGCAGTGCTACTTCCGTACAGTGAAAGCCGGGTAGTCCTGGGAGGCAGACGTCTACGAAGTCCATCAGCACCGTAGTGGAAGACGAATTTGCTTTAAGGACAGAGTATCTTAATACTTGCCCCGGTTCGATTCGAGTCGTCTTTTACCAAATTCCGGTGTACTGAATTTGGTCCAGTAAGTTTCTGATTCATCTATTTGTTTCTGTTTTGTTGTTTTTTTTTCCAGATTTTCGCAACCAAGTTTCTAACACTAGGGAGATTGGAGCTTTAGCAAGAGAAAATATAAGAAAAAATTGGTCACGCTGCTTCCAGAAATGTGTTTCAAATGAATAAATTGAACAAAAATATACCATTATATGGGAGCTTTTTTTTTCTCTTGAAACAGAACATTCTTGGATTGTTAGCTACAGAAGCCTATTCCCATCATCTTGAAATTTAGAACATGTGGCATATCCGGTTCCTGTTTTCGTTCCTAGTGTTCAACGATCCGTGTTCTTAGTGGCATAGGTTTTATATTATGGAGCTTTTTTTAAGATCTCGACTCATATAAAATCCTGAGTTAGGATTGAAGATGCTGTTACTCTGCCCTTTCTTTTCTTGCAGTTTGTTTAATTTTTTTGTTTTGTTTTGTTTTGAAAGAGTGATCATCATTGCCTATTTACACAAATCTTATTTTAGGTGCATAATAAGATTTGTGTAAATAGGCAAGGTAAAACTTCTAGTCCAAACCTCCTGAAAATAAGGAAAAAATGATTTATTTTGTTTTGCAAATTATTTTTGGAAAATCCAAACCGTCCAATGTGTTCAGAAAGTGTTTTCAAGGGCCTACACGAGAAATCTTAAAAACAAATACTGGGAATGGCTTGATCCAAGCATTTTTTCACAAAAACTATATTTTTACAGTTTTGCGAAAACTGCTTGGATCAAGCCCTTCCCGGTATTTTTTTTTTGAAGATTTCCGCGCCACCCCTTGAAAACACCTTCTGAAAACATTGGACGGGTCGAATCGTCAAAAAAAAGCTCGGATCACGGAGGTTCGGCGGAAGTCCGGACTAGAAGTGCTCCCTATATATTGTTTTTTTTTTTTTGGTGTAAAGACACCCTTGATCTTCTATAGAGCACCCACCACATTAATAAATCCTTGGGAAATAATATTTTTGGTACTTTGAACTTTTGATAATCACAATTGATCATTATTTATCTTTTAATAATATTCATGTTCTAAATATTTTGAACACTAAAAGACAAATAGTATTAAAGTATGGTTATATTATTTTTATATCAGGATCGCTGATATTACATGTGTGGCATTCGATTTTATGTTATTTGATGTTGTGTCAAGTGATGGATTGGTATTAATGCCACTAATATGCTTGGGGTTACTCTCTTTCTTTTTCATACGATATACAACAGCCAGGGATGGAGCCAGAGGGGGGGCCAGTAGGGGCAGTCGCCCCTCCAAGAAAAAAAAAACCTATAGTATTATATAGAGAAAAAACAAAATTTCCTATGAATTATATAGGCTCGCCTCTGCAAAATATTTTGAAAAAAATATTTGCCCCTGCGTAGTAAAATTCCTAGCTCCGTCCCTGACAACAGCGGATGTCAGTAGGGAAGTTAGAAAGTTAAATAATTAAAGGGATTCGATATCTCTCCATTGACTAGCAAGGGGATTACTAATTTTACTGCATTGGATTTCTATGCAAGGGACCACCACTTTGGATACTTGCATATGGGGTGTGGCCTTTTTATTGTTATTTACCGAATTACCTCTTGGGGTCCTTCGCTCAATGTTTTTGTTGTATTTTTCTCTTGGAGCTTGGTTGAATTCTAATCAACTTTGCTTCTTTTAGGGCTTGAGTGACCTATAATTGTCAAGTGTATAGGGTACCAACCTCGTTGGATGCTATACTTTTTTTGTGATTTCTTTTGTCTCCTGGTCTTTTAATCTCTTGTATCCTTATATTTGATTAATAAAATTTCTTTTTCCGTTCAAAAAAAAAAATTGGGTGCCAAATCAATTACCGAAATTCATTCATAAATTTCCAATTTTTCAATTTTTTGAGATCTCTACAATTTGAAAATGGTTCAGAAGCCTTCAAACATTCAAACCTCAAGCCCTCCGAAGAAACGAATTGAACAAAATTAATCTACACATAGCCGAACTTGATTAGGCTTTTTTTTTTTTTTTACAGTGATGATGGTGGTAGGAACGAGACGCCAATTGGATTTTTGTTTTTTTCGTTACACTCGTAAATAATTACTTCCTTCGTTTCAAAATTCAAATTACTGGTCACTTTTGAAAAGAGAAGATGTAGGCTTCGCTCACAAGAAACTCTTACAATTTTACTTAGATCAATGAGCTGGAACTTTCTCATCCTTATAGTCTTTCCACAAGTATTGCAAAATATATAGTATTGACGGTAATAGTAATAAAAAAAAACCATAATTGATACTCCCTCCGGTCCATAAAGTTTGGTCCCTACGAAACTACGTGCAATTTTCAAGCTAAAAAATAACGTGCTTACGAAAATAATTTTTTAGTCAATATGGATTTTATTTGATAGATCTCATCGAGAACTTTTATACAGTGCAAAAAAAATTAAAAAATTATTTTGGTAAATACATTATTTTTTAGTTTAAAAATTGTACGTAGTTTCGTAGGGACCAAACTTTATGGGACGGAGGGAGTAATTCTTTGGTGAAAACAAAAAAACCACACAGATCCTTTATTTATAGCAACTTACTGAAATAATTAACCGTACATGAGATAAGAAGCTTTATTTATAGCAACTTACAAACATTGAAAAAAAAAAAAAAAAGATCAAGAATGCCACACGTACATTGCACTGCTCCTTTACTCACAAGTACATAATAAAAAAGCTTCATCAGCTTACCAAATGAAAGAAGAAGAAAAATCCAAGCACAGTTGTTTACACACAAATTAACATTATTCGCAAGACAGAGATCCAAAGCTTCAATATTCCACCTCTTACACCTGCCCCTCAAAACTAACCAATTACTATTACTGATTAGTAAGCCCAATCACCTCCGTCAAGAAGGTGTCTGCCGCGAAGGATGGAGCGAAGTCTATCTGGCATTGGGATGTTGTCGCCGCGTCCTAAATACAAACCCGTGAGCACAGGCATTCCTCCTTCTTCCACTTGGATCTCATTCACACGATTACCCCACCAAAATTCTAGGATCTCGAGTTGAGGGAATCCTCCAGCGGTGCAAACCAATTTTTGTAGACGAAATTCGCTCAGCTGGAGAACTGCCAATTTTGGAAGCTTCTCCAAAATTGGCATAGGATCTTCAGTAAGACCTGCTACATTTAAGTCAAGGAACTTGAGATTCGGAAGCACCTCTGTTGGCAACTTCCAATCTACCATGAAATCACCTTCGGACCAATGGGTACTTTCTTCCAACCTCAATTGAAGGAGGTTTTGGCAACGAGAGAGCGGGTGCAAGTGGACCTCGAGATTCCGCCTGTTCTTTCTCGATAACCCTATGTCCAAAGATTGGAGGCTTCTTAATCCACCAATAGAATCCAGTGTGATCCTATTGTCGCACTCCCTGCCAAACTGTACGTGAAGCTCGCGGAGATTGATCAGATTCATTGGGTCAAACTCCATCTGCTCCTCGACAAAAACCGTATGGAGAGTTTGAAGATTTGTCAAATTGTCCACTAGAAATGGCCACCTGAATTGTCCAATTAAATGTCTCAGGTGCTTTGCTTTGCATATCTCATCAGGTAACTCAATTGGCTTAGAGTAAGGACTTGTATTCAATTCCAGGGTTTGCAGGAAGTTACCCATGAACTGTGAGAGCGCATTTATATTGCTGCCGGGTAACCCAAGGTACCTCAGGTGGATCAATTTTCCTATTTCATCAGGTAATCTTATTTCCTTCGCCTCTTCGTGAACCTTGAATCCATGGTCTAGCACTCTCAGTAATCGCAACTTCCTGCACAACAACTGTAGGTGTGCCATTTCTGGGTTTTTATCTTCTAAATTGAAAAATAAGAGAGTTCGTAAACGCATATCTGAAAGGTCCAACGAAATAAACCTCTGCAACGGAGAGTAAGAGGCTAGTCTTGGACTGTTGGGAGCGAGTGTTTCTCCATAGATATGAAGAAAATTTAGCTCCTTCGACTTTTCTATTGCAAAATCACGGAGCATATCATGAACTCGACATGTTATGATTCTCCTCCAGTTTGTTTTTGCCACTTGAAGCAAACTTCTATCAATTAGTTCTTTCAAATACGCTTCCGCCTCCACCTCAAAAGATTCTTTGCCCAGTTCTATGAAACCCTCTGCCTCCCACAACCGACAGAGTTTCTCTGCATCAATTTCAAAGTCTTCTGGAAACAAACCCAAGTAAAGAAAGCAAGACTTCAAGCGATAAGGCAAATCGTTGAAACTTGAAGCAAATATATGTTGAACATTTGGGTCATGATCCCTTACATGGCGCCAGATGTGCTCTTTCAACTTGGGCCACTCGTCATAATGTTTTCTTCGCAATAGCCCACCCAAAAGGACAATGGCTAGGGGCAAGCCATGACATTTATCTGCCATCTCTCTTGCCAAATTCTCTAAGTGTCGAGGGCAACGACTTTTTTGGTTTCCGTCCTCGTCATCGTATATAGGAAATGCTTTGCTACAAAACAATTCCCAACTTTCTTCGTCCTTTAGAAATGGGAGCTCATAGAGATATGTTCTCTCGTCGCAAGACATAGCGACATCTTTGTTTCGGGTTGTCATGATCACTCTACTTCGATTATTCTCATTTGGAAACGCTCTCATCAAGCTTGGCCAAGCATTCTTGTCCCATACATCGTCAAGCACCACCAAATATCGATGTCCTTTCAAGTAATTACGTAAATGAAGCTCCAAATCTTCTTCTTTCATCTTCTCTAGCAACTCTAAATCGTCTTTGGTGGTCGGCGTTTTGAAAGATTTTATTGTTGATCGAAGAAGATCTTCAATTTTGTAATCATTGGACACAGAAACCCAACCATAGCAGTCAAATTTATTTGTAGGAGCACGATTGTTGTAGAGCTTTCGAGCAAGAGTTGTCTTTCCCAAGCCTCCGGTGCCCACAATTAAGATCACATACCGATCTTTCACTTTCTTGTCAAGTTCAGACATCAATGTGGCAGCATTCTCCTTGAAACCGACAACATGCTCATTGTCCTTATATGGGCGTTCTTTTTGTTGCGGATAAGCATTCATGCGATCTGATCCATCTCTTGCATCGTAAATACTTCTTATACCAAAAGTTACTCGACTTTTTTCGATCTGATTTAGCTTGGTCTTCAATGTTTCTATTTCCTGTCCTATACCATACAGATTAGCCTGTTGTATGAGGCAAGCATGTTTGCTGCAAATGCAAAAATACTTCTCAAAGCAATCTTTTAGCCCCATCTTCTTTGGAGTCCCTGCTTCTGCTTCTACTTTGAGGATGAAGTTGTCAATAATATCCTCAGCCTCATAAGCAACATCTCTGATATCGGACACCCACTTGCGCATCCGATGGTCGACATCTTTCTTTTCTTCTGCATCTTTCAAGAAACTCAACATATCCTGCAATTCGCGTTTCAACCATATAACATCATCTTCCACTCCTTGTAGAAAAACAACTTGTTTGATGAGAAGGTCACCAAGTCTTTCCACTACGAAGGAGACAACATCATCGAACATCCTTAGTGATTGTGTTCCTTGTTTCTCTCACACTAATCAACAGTGATAAACGACCAAAATTAACATAGTAAAGCTATATTATGATGGGGAACTTCAAATCAGTTGGTGTCAGGGACTATCAAATGAGTTGGAAACTACACATCAGTAAGACTACTGGTAGTGTTGCAGTTTTCGGGTTTTTTATTCCCAAAAACGATAAACAAGTCTTTGTTCAATGCCAAAACCAAGAAAATTTAGACAAAAAGCATGTTTAGTGCCAACTCTATTTAACAAGTACTCCAGAAAACAAAATCAGGAACAAAATTTCTTTTTCTTTTTTTTTTTTTTTTTGAACGAAGGATTAGAAATGTTTATTACACTAAAGCCCAGTTTTCCAAAAGATTACTGTACTTTAATTTGGTGTGAAAAAAATCGAAAAACGATACACAGAACCACTTCATTTTTTGATTTAAAATATCATGATTTTAGCACCTGGGTGCTAAAATCTTTTGGAAAACTGGGCCTTAATATGTGTTATGTATGATCTGCCTACATCATGTTAAATAGAGAGCTGATACCATTCATGTCTTAGAAGTATGCTTCATAAATTATAAAGTATAGAAGACTTACAAAAGTGCAGAACAACACTGGTCACCCACTTCACGTTTAGGACCGGAAAATTAATGCCGCAATCGTTATCCAGTCGGGTCAGCCAGATTATTCGGATATATCTTATATTAAACCCACTCAAGGATTGGCATCTTCAAACAAATACTATATCTGAGAGAGAAGATGGGAGGGAGAAGAACAAAAAAAAGGGATCCAAAGAAGATTGAGATGTGTGTGTGTGTGTGTGTGAGAGAGAGAGAGAGAGAGAGAGTAATGCGATGGTAAAAAAAGATGATAGAAAGAAGATTAAGATGTGTATGTGTGTGTGTGTGAGAGAGAGAGAGAGAGAGTCAATTCGTTGGTAGGATTGGGTTGCATTATTGTTCACTCATTATTTCCTCCTCTCCTGCATTTTTGTGTGGGTGTGAGAGAGAGTTGAGTCAATTCGTTGGTAGGATTGGGTTGCATTATTGCTCACACAATGAGCTGTTTCACTTTCATCTTTCGCTTCACCCATTATTTCCTCCTCTCCTGCATGCTTTTCCAATTTTTTCTATAATTGATTGATGGAACATAATCAACTACCTTCACTGTGTAGATTTTTAGCCCCAAAACAACCAGTTTATAACACACAGGCAGCTAAATTCCAATTAATCAAGATGATTCCACATGCTCTAAAAATTGCAAATTTTTCAAACTTTGTTTTTTTTGTTGGTTCTCTTAATTTTTATTATTTTTTCCCCTAATTAAAAGATGGGGCAAAACTTCGTATGGACTAGCATAACACATAAATTTATTGCACCTCATTGGAAGTTGAACTTCAGACCAAAGCGGGCTTGAGGCCCTTGGTTACCTGGTGGCTCTATCACTGTGCCAACCACTAAGAGCTCAAAGCAGTGGAAAGTTAGAAGAGGATAATTAGAACTTATGGAAAGCTTTAGTGCCAAATTTGAACAAAGTAGTCTCTCTGTCCCAAATGCTCAACCTTTGGTAGAATCGTGTATTTGCTAGCAAAAAAAATTATTAGCATAAGTTTCTATCCAAAAAAATTTACATTAATTTAAAGATCTCTTTAAGAAGAAAAAAGTGGTGTAAAAACTTTTCACAAAAAAAAAAAAAGAGCATTATTTTTTGCGTGTAAAATCCTCAATTACCCAAGAAAGTCGGGTAATTTAGGCCCAAGTCTGTAAAGACAAAAGATAGAGACAGTTTAGGATGGACCCGGAGACCCTGCAGTGCAACAAATATACTGCACCGTGCAGCATAGCGTTCCAGCCGTCCATAGGTGTTTTCAACTGTCCGGATTTAATTAAAACTCTTCCATGACTCTTCCATGGAAGAGTTTTATTTATATCCATTGAAAACACTTTTGGACGGTTTAGATCTGCATTGCACCATCCCGCTTTTGGGTTAGGACTGCCTATGGTCTTTCTTTTGCGCAATAATTATCTGAGACACCACTCCCTATGTAACTAGGCATAATAACTTTCCTAAACTTTTTGGTTGCTAGAATATTGACCCCATTGCCAATGTGATTGATTCTCAAACTGCTGATTACATTTTAGATACTCATATTCCTCAATATACCAATGCTACTGATCAATCTACTTGGCTGGGCTCTTCGAGTGGAAATTTTACTACAGCTGTTGCCTATATGTAGTATATCATCACTAAAGAGGACAGTAACTTGCAAGGATGGTTGTGGCTTTGGAAACTTAAAATCCCAGCCAAGTTGAAAACTATTCTTAAAAAAAAAAAGGGATCCAAAGAAGATTAAGATGTGTGTGTGTGTGTTGGTAGGATTGGGTTGCATTATTGCTAACACAATGAGCTGTTTCACTTTCATCTTTCGTTGCATTATTGTGTGGAGGTGTGTGGGTGTGAGAGAGAGTTGAGTCAATTCGTTGGCTTGCATTATTGCTCACACAATGAGCTGTTTCACTGTCATCTTTCGTTGCATTATTGCGTGGAGGCGTGTGGGTGTGAGAGAGAGTTGAGTCAATTCGTTGGGTTGCATTATTGCTCACACAATGAGCTGTTTCACTGTCATCTTTCGTTGAATTATTGTGTGGAGGTGTGTGGGTGTGAGAGAGAGTTGAGTCAATTCGTTGGGGTGCATTATTGCTCACACAATGAGTTGTTTCACTGTCATCTTTCGTTGCATTATTGTGTGGAGGTGTGTGGGTGTGAGACAGAGTTGAGTCAATTCGTTGGGTTGCATTATTGCTCACACAATGAGCTGTTTCACTTTCATCTTTCGCTTCACCCATTATTTCCTCCTCTCCTGCATGCTTTTCCAAAGTAATAACGGCAGCTAAATTCAAATTAATCAAGATGATTCCACATGCTCTAAAAACTGCAAAATTTTCAAACTTTGTTTTTTTTTGGTTCTCTTAATTTTTATTATTTTTTTCCCTGATTAAAATGTTGATTATTTCAACCAAAAACCAGACCCAGTGTCTCTGTAGTTACAAACAACGGGTTAATTGCATGCTAAACTTGGTTTATGTGGTTAACAAAACTGCATGTAATCTTTCAGACCCATAACTGTGTCACAAACAGATCTGCTGCTGCTCAAAACAATATATAGACTTATTTCGACCCAATTAAAGATGGGTCAAAACCTTGTATGGACTGGCATAATACATGAATTTATGGCACTCATTGGAAGTTGAACTTCAGACCAAAGGGGGCTTGAGGCCCCTGGTTGCCTGATGGCTCTATCACCGTGCCAATCACTAAAAGCATTGGAAAATTAGAAGAGGATAATTTGAACTTATGGAAAGTTTTAGTGCAAAATTTGAACAAAGAGTTACTCCCTCTGTCCCAAATGCTCAACCTTTGATGGAATTGTGTATTTTGCAGGAAAAAAATATTTAGTAGCAAGAGTTTTTATCCAAAAAAATTTACACCAATTTAAAGATCTCTTCAAGAAGAAAAAAGTGGGGTAAAAACTTCTCAAAAAAAAAAAAAAGACCATTGTTTTTTGCGTGTAAAATCCTCATTTACCCAAGAAAGTCGGGTAATTTGGGCCCAAGTTGTAAAGACAAGAGATAAATGTATTGCATCGTGCAACGCAGCGTTCCAGCCGTCCATAGGTGTTTTCAACTGTCCGAATTTAATTAAAACTCTTCCATGACTCTTCCATAGAAGAGTTTTATTTATATCCGTTGCAAATACTTTTGGACGGTTTAGATCTGCACTGCACCATCTCGCTTTTGGTTTAGGATTGCCTATGGGTCTCTCTTTTACGCAGAAATTATCTGAGACACCACTCCCTGTGTAACTAGATCGGTGGTGTGGGCCTGGAGCCCTGGAACCCATTGGGTCTAGTAGGTGGGGGACATAATAACTTTCCTAAACTTTTGTGAATGGCATTATTGATGATAATGGTTGCTAGAATATTGACCCCATTGCCAATGTGATTGATTCTCAAACTGTGGAAATTTTTATACAGCTGCTGCCTATATATAATATATCACTAAGAGGACAGTGACTTGCAAGGATGGCTGTGAATTTGGAAACTTAAAATCCCAGCCAAGTTGAAAACTATTCTTTGGTTCATCTTCCATAACAGGCTCCCCACTAATTCTTTTAGAATGCATCGTGTCATTACATCTCTGGACTTATGCCGAGATGCAATGACGGCCATGAGCTTTAAACCACCTATTCCGGAATGTACTAAAGACCAAAAGAATTTCTGGCATAAGAAATAACATACCCTGGAGCACGCTTTTTGTTGTTATTCTCTAGAAAAATTGGAAGGACCGGAACAAGAAAAGTTTGGCAGCATTGGAAGGATGGCAAATCAAAGCACAGATAGCCTTGCACGTTTGGCAGCAGAGCAATCAGAGTCCAAATCCTGCCATAGTGGACTGTCTTCAAACTCGACATCGTCTAGACTAGCTTTATGCATTTGTTTAGCAGTTGTAACCTTATGTGACCATTAATCCACGGTTAAAATCCAAAACGTACGGATCGGTTCGGTCCGAACCGGATTCACGGTTCACCGGTTTTTTTTAACAGCCCTACCCTGGAGCACGCTTTTTGTTCTTATTCTCTAGAAAAATTGGAAGGACTGGAACATGAAAAGTTTTGAAAGTTTTGAATCTATTGGCACTCCAATCTATTAACTCCTACGCTGAGGAAATTCAGGAAGCTTTCAAATCTATCACCCTCCAAGGAAGGCGAATCCCGAGACTAACTACTTGGCTTCCCCCAAAAGCAAGTTTGAAACTTAACACGGATGGCTGCTGGTACAATTTCAATGGAACAGTGGGCTATGGAGGCATAATCAGGGTACTATGGAAAAGCTACATGCTCTCAAATCTGGTTCGCTTGATGCAGTGAAAGCCACTAATGAAGGAGTGCCTGAACGACATCCAAAGCATCAGATGCTTGAAGACTCTAGGAGCATCAATCTCTCACCTTGGAAGGATGGCAAATCAAAGCAGAGATAGCCTCGCACGTTTGGGAGCAGAGCAATCAGAGTCCAAATCCTGCCCTCAACCAGGGAATTCTACATAGCGGACTGTCTTGAAACTCGACATCGTCTAGACTAGCTTTACTGCATTTGTTTAGCAGTTGTAACCTTATGTGGGTTTTCTCCCTTCGTTGAACTATGACTGTAACCTCTATCTTCTTTTCATAATGTTATGAGTTTCCGTTGAATAAAAAAAAAAAAAAAAAATTGGGGAGGGGGAGTACCATGCTACCAAGTATAAAGATTCTGTCTGTTAAGATGCAAGGTGGAGTCATAGAAAAGCAATAAATTGGATTTTTTCTTAGAATTAGAAGTCAGCCTTTGCAAGTCACTTTTAACATGAAAAATGTGCTCATTTTGGTTCTTAGTTCTTCACTAGCCGGCCAGCAACTGCTACACTAAACACTGAAGATGTCATGTCATTCGGGATGTTATATCCTTCCTAAACATTCTGGGTTAAATTTGACTTCAAGGAAATGCCATCATTTCAGCATATTTCTAATCCTTTTCAATAACTACATGCCAATTTTGAATTATTTTTCTGAACTTCAGCATATATTTCATTCAGAAACAATTCCAGTTCCAAAATAATCCTTCTCAATTTCATTCAGCATATTTTTAATCCTTTCAATTACTACAGGCCAATATTGTGCATTGTGCTTCTTTATGTATACCATTGTATGAAATAACAAAATTCGAAATTTCATTCCAACCAGCATGTAGAACATATTATTTAGCAAGTTCCACAACTAGATCACAGAAAGTTTCACAAAACTTTCACGAGCTTAGAACTCAAGGTAATATATACTCGGCAACAGTTAGATGTATCCTTTGGAAGGCATAGCATTCAGAAACTTCTCAACGAACAACAAATAAGACACGCCTACCGTGTGGCCACCAAGTTCCCCATGAGTCCTCCACCAATCTCAAAATGCTTTGAATTTTCAAATCCTACTTCTAAAGCAAGCTTCTCTAACTCCTTCCCTGCAGCAGAATATATATAATATATAGTAATTTCTTCAAAACAGAAAACAAAGCGCCAAACTGCAGACGATTGAGGCAAAATCACGAGTATTGGTTCCTTTCATCTCCTGACAATTCTGAAATGCATTTGCGCAACTGATTTGTTTTTTCTTGTTTAGAGAAGTGATTTTGACAAAAAAAATAAAAAATTTGCTACCTGAATCGGAAATTACGAAGGTTAACACCTACAACTCTGCACACATTGCTGTAGAAACTATTACCGTTCTTTAGGCAATATAAAGCAAAATGGTAAATTCCATCACATCCTATGACTGGATAAGTAGTGTTACGGGAAGAGAACAACCTGAGTTTATAAATATCACATGAGATTGGAATTTTCAGGGATGGTGTTCTACAAAAAGCAAGAAGAAAATCTACACATGCCTTTTTAGAGGCGAATAGTGTAGTAGAAGTGTGCCAAAAGCTGCTCTTAAGCTGGAATAGGTGAGATGATTTTCTTTATTATTTGGAAAAGTCATACATCCTTGATATATCTATATTTCTGTATGCTATTCTCAAATAATATTTCCCTATGCAAACTGCAGCAAACATTATTGGTTGCAGATTTTATTAACCTTGAACATGTTTTTTACTGTATATTTCAATCATTTGTTTTTTTAGTCTGAGGCCTTCAACTCGGAAAATGCTGGCACTGGCTGCTGAAGTCAAGACTCGAAGGTTTAATCTCACTAGAGCCGAAGAGGAGGTACGCAGTACTCGTTGACATGAGATCCTCTGTCCCATATTACTGTCCCCATCCTATGTGCTGGTCATCTTCTAGTGCCACGTGTTCAGAACAAATCCCTTCCCTTCGTCAAACCAAGCTGCCATTTGACGCAGTTAATATAGTCCTCCGCTGTTGCCACCAGTGAACATCACAGCCAATCGCCTTGCTGTTGAACACTCCTCAATAGTCGGGCCAAACCGTATGTTTCTCAGGTGTCCTTCCTTTCACTCTACACTCCGCCACAATTGCTCGTCTACCTCACAATCCCCCACATTGCTTTTACCCTTGAAATATACTCCAGTTTAAGTACTAGGCCCCAATCCCCATCTCCATCTGCGCAAAAACCATTTGCCTGAAATTTGGGTTTTTGCTTCTAATTTTCTTTTTTTGAGAATGAAATTGCTTCTGATTGATGCAGTGGAAGTGAGAGGAAATTTGGGTCTTTAAAGTGCGTAGTTTACCTATAAATTTGGGTCTTGAAAGTGCATAGTTTACCGATACACTTAGGCAATTAATTTAATTCAATTGTGGGCCTTTGAATTTTTCAACATAGAACCAGCTGCAGAAACCATTCACTGGGCAACTATGGAGTCAACTCCAGTACATATACAAGAACCTAGGGTTGCCTTTAGGCCAATTTGGGGTTTTAAATTCCCCACTTTTCCCCTTAATCTTCACATTTCCATAGATTCACCGCCTTACTGTGGATTAATTAGAGGGGGTGGAGTGAGAGAGAACAATATGGAAACAGGAAAAAAGATGAGAGAGAAGGAAGCATGGAAGAGGTCGAGTACTAGCATTAGTTGCTAGAGTAATTAAAGGCTTGAGTGATGAGGAACACGTGGCTTCACTACAGCAACGGGACAGAGAACTGGGACAGAGAGAAGGGACAGAGGATCCCAAGCCGTACTTGTTTCCTTGTTCATTTGATTATATGGCATTTTACCATTTGACAAACTGTATTCTTTGATGCACGCACGTAGGTGAAAGTGTTATTCGAGGAAAACAATGTATTGCACAAGGAGAATAAAAAGGTTGATAAGGCGCCAGAAAGAAAGGTTCCACACTAGTAGCACTTCTGCCAAGGTGAGAAGAAGAGAATAACTCGGTTACAATTTTGTTCTTCAAGTTTCTGGTTATTTTTTTACGTCGACATGCCATGCTAAAAACAGTGTAACATGATTTATTTTGGCTTCTGTAGGGGAACAAGAGAAAGTCCAGTCCCAAGACGTGTAGCCCAATTGATTTTTGCGATGTTGATTCGCCAAGAAAGCCTCTCTCGCCCTTGCAACATAACTCCCCGGAGTCAAGAATGCAAAAGAAGTGAAAATAGGATTTTTGATTGGTTTGCTCCAACTCTTTTTTCTTTTCTTCTTCTTGCCTTTTCTTTTGTGTAGTTACATACTGAAATCCATAATAAGCAAATATCCCTTTAAGATGGGAAGCTTGACCTAAACACAACTGAGGTTCTCTAAATGTGGTTTCTTGTGATAGCAAATGCTGTTCTTTGTTATCTAAAACATTTGCTTTTAAGTTCCAATTAAGTAATATTTTCGAGCAAGCACGTTTTCTTTTTTCTTGCAAGTTGCATCCGTAATTATTGTTCTTTTTACATGAATTCTTTCTGTGTTTTCAATAAGTTACCCAGATTACTAGCTAGCTGAATCTAAATATTTACTCAAACTTGCTAAATTCATCTCCAACCCTTGACCCAAATACTGAAAATATGTTTTACCAATGTCACCAGAAATGCTACTACTATTCTAGCAAATTATGTTTCGGAACTCATGTTCCGAAATGTAGTTGTTTTCGTGCAAAAACTCCAAATGAAACGTGAGCGCCTGAGCGGTTTGTGTAACGGGCGTGTCAGGACTGTGCCGTATATATAGTCCAACTTTATGTAAAGGCTTGCGTGCCTTTTTCTGACTTCGTACATAACGATAGCGTTGTGACCTAAAGGGTAGAGCCACAAGATGGTTCGTGGTTTGCCTTGTCGTAAAGGACTGTAATAATTTCCCAACCGTGTGAAAAATGAGAAACAACGAGATAAATAAAATCCAACATGTATTAATAAAGATTAATAAAGTTGGGGTACAAGGAATCATAAAACAAAGTCGTGGGCTAGTGTGCTTCGTGTGGATGCGGCGTGGAAAAAAGGAAACTCATGGTGCGGGCTTGATTTTACAATAAATGACACAAATGGAAACATCATTGCGCAACACTCTATTTCATCATATAGCAATAGTCCTGTCCAAACTGAAATCCAAGCAATCCATCAAGCAATCAAATGGGCTTTAAATCATGACTTTAATGCTGCATATATTCTTTCTGATTGTTTTAATGCTATTATGCAGATAGGGAGGCGGAGTGAGTGTCACTGTCTAGACGCCTTTTTGATTAGCAACCTGCATGTGGAGATTGCAAAGCTGAGCTTTTGTCGTATTTCTAAAGTGGAGCGGAAGGAAGCCCAATGTGCGCACCTCTTGGCCAAGCATGTGCTTGCCACTTTTGTTCATCATCCGGACACCGGTGATGGAGGTGTCACTTAGTTCTTGTTATGTAGCTTTTGTGTATTCTTATTCCTGCTTTGCTTAGTTATTTGTATGTTTAATTCTCAGCTTGCAGATACTCTGTTTGTATCAGGTGGCTTTTTTTAATGATATTTCTATCTCTTTAGCTAAAAAAAAAAGTGTCGTGGGCTAGGCTAGACTTGTAGAACGATAAATGGAAATAAACTCAACGGAGTTGGTGGCTTCAACAAGTTTGCGAGACTTCAACGAGTTGAGGATCTTTGACAGATAAGTCTTAAAACTTGAATAAGTAGAGAGACTTGAGTTTTAACCATGAGGTTGATGGATGCGGAATCCATTCTAAGTCTTGAGAACATATATTTATAGGCTCCAAAGTGATAGGTTTAGCATTTGGCGCCAATTCCCTTCATCGTCGAGGAGCTGCCACATGGCCAAATATTAACATGGGCCAAACCTCTTAATTAAAATTAATTGGGTCATGACTAAATAAAATAAAATTAATGTGGCCCATTAATTTTACAAGTGAAATTAGCCCACTTCAGTCTGAAAATAATATTTTTTTGCCCTTTAAAAAAAAAATATCAAATTAGCCTAATTAGGATGAGGACAAACGGTATTTTCCCTTTCACCACTTTTGCACACGTGAATGGCCAGTTATGTTTATCTTAAATGGCTTTTAAATATTACTAAACTTCAAAATGTATTCGAAAATAGCCTTAAATTGCCATTTTCATATTCTTGGGCCGTGACCTCTAACCATCACCTATGCGCCAAATCCTTAACAGATTAAATGAGCCCTGTGAATAAAAAATGAAACCAATATAGACCTTTTAATTCGATAAAATCTTATGGAAACAAGGCCTTATTTAATTTGTTTCTATTTCCTTTTTTTTTTTTACCATCTAGAGGGACTTGAGAATGCAAACAGACATTTTTCCGCTACAAAACTCGTAAAATTACAAATCAAGATCAGAATGGGAACACATGCAATTTCACTTATCCTCAACCGAAGTTATTTTGTTATCGTTAATTCGTTATCTTTAGTCATTTATATTAGGCGCGGAGCCATGATTTAAGTTCGGGATAAGCCAGCGTTTGGTGTTAATGTATGTTTAGAAATAAATATGAAGAAAAAGATTCAGTGCAAAGTTAGGCTTTGTTTTTTTGTTTAAAAAAAAAAAAAAACTTGATTCAATTTTGGTGTTTAAATGAAAGTCTTATTTTTAGTTTTTTTTATGATTACTTCATCCTGTAAAATGCTATTTTTTGTTTGTGTGAAATCATGTTGTTTGAATACTGTTAGGTGCCTACTCCAATAAAATGATTTTTATTTTTTTTTAGAACAGCTCCTTTGAAGGGTGGGCATACTCAAATTCTTCACCAAATTTGTTGAGAACCAAATCCATCATCAAATTTTGAAGGTCATTTTTCCCACTCAAATTTACGACAACGTCATTAATGAGGCTTTTACTCAAATTTATGCATAGATTTTCTTTTCTCATTGGAGTGCTCCATACCAAATCAAGTTTTTACTCAAAGTTTTACTTAAATTTGGGTAAAAAATTGGGTAAGGGGTCCAAAAGTTCCTGATTTGTTTTTTTTTTATCCAATTTAATTTCATGTCATTTCCTAGCCTTGTGGGTTGTGCATGGAATTAGACATACTTTTGTGTTATGCTACTACATTACGTATTCATAACTATCCCTGTAAGTTGTGCAAGGGCTTCCTATTTTTCTACTCCAGTGGATTGTGTCGGGGATTACGCACTTTTCTTTCTTTCTTTTGTCATTCCTGTGGTATGCGCCTTTTGGACAGTATATTCAATTAACCTCTTTTTATTTCAAGCTGATTTATCAAAAAAAAAATGATTTACTTTGCAAATAAAACTAAAGTATTTGTACAGATAAATAATTTTTTTGTACTTAATTGAATATCTCAATTGAGTAATGGATAATAGCATAGTAAAGCAAGCTCCCGCTCGTGTATGATGTTATCCGGGCCCTAGCCCGGGAGCCCCCTTCCGTACTGCTAATATGAAGAAAAGTAAAAATAGATAAGAAAAAGTATGATGAAAAAGAAGGTGTTTACACCCAAATTTGGCATAAAATCCCGTCAAGGACGAAAAGGTTAAAATTGGACTTTATTTTGTCAATTAGGCTAATGAGTTAAAAGGCCTGTGTTGTTTTTATCATTTGAATTGCTCCATAAAATCAATTCGGTCCATTTCGAAGGACTAGGCCTCTGGTTGATGGTTGGTCACATCTTGAAGCCTATAAATATTAGTTTGCAAGACTTAAAATGAGTTCCACAGTCATCAACCTCGCGGTTAAAAACAATCCAAGTCTCTTGACTTCACACTTAAAGATCCTCAATCCGTTGCAGCCATTCAACCTCGTTGAAGACTTCAAACTCATTGGTTTCTTTTATTTCTTGTCATTTAACAAGCCTAACCTAGCCTTGTTATTGACCTCTTGTACTCCACCTTTTTTTAATTTTCATTAATAAAAGTTGGTTTTCATTTTATCTCGTTGCTCCACATTTTCCACAACGGTTGAGAAATTGTTAAGTCCTTACAGCAAGGCAAACCACGAACCATATTGCAACTCTACCCTTTGGGGTTGCACACAATCGCTCTAACGAAGTCAGAAAAAGCTCTCAGGCCTCCATTACACTTGAACTATAACGAACAGTCCTGGCACGCCCATCACACAAACCGAACTAGGCACTTGCGATTTCTTTCGGTGTTTCTAAGTGAAAACAGAAGGCATGTCTAGTGATATAATTAAAACTATCATGATAAGTTGAAATATATATAGACCCCAAGGGCATCTCCAATAAATATAGTTAAGGCGAAGTTAGTGTAAGGTTTTGGTCATTTAACATTTTTATGGGTTTAATTTAGTTCTAATAGTGTTGCTTAGAGCATCAGTATCAGGGGCATCAAATCCCTTGATGGCTAAATTTGATGAGTGAAATGCAACAAAACCCTCTAAAATCAGGCTCAACAAATGTTTTGCAATTTGCAAAACTTGTAGCTTTGCTACAATAAACCACCAATTTTGTTAACTTACTGTTCACCAGTTATCTATTATTTTATTACATTAATCTCTCTCTCTCTCTTCCTCGCGTTTCGTAGCTGTCACTCTCTCTCTACTTCTCTCTCTCTCTCTCTCTCTCTCTCTCTCTCTCCATCCCACTCACCTCTTTAATAATTGTTTATACAATAAAGTGACTTGCACAGCTCCCCTACCGGGGAGAATAATATTTTAAGAAAATGGTTTTTTTTTTTAATCAGACTTGAGGGGATAGTAAAGTTTAGATAGAGAGTCTGATTTTTGTAAATTTTTGAATAAGTGACTTGCTAAATTATAAAATGTGTTTTTGAAGTTAAATTTGGTGTTTTTTTTTGGAGAGGCATAAGAATGCCCTTAGGTGTATTTTGGGTCATACTCCCTCTGTCCCATTTTAAATATCTACCTTTCTATTTTGGGATGTCCCAAAATAAGTGTCCACTTTCTATAAATAACCATCAAAACATACCAAACTTTCAATTTTACCCCTAAAAAGTACTCATTGATTTGGCAGTTTTTGATATTCATATCACTTTTAAATTGACAATATTTTTCAACATATAATATTTTTCATGATTTTGAAAACTTTGTATAATAGAATTAATTGAAATCTATCAAACAGGATCCATATTACATATTTTTTGAGATCTATATTGAAGGATATAAACAATTTGAATACATTTATTTGGCTTCACAGTTTTTAAGGTTACTTTTGGAAATTTAGAGCAAAATTTTTAACTTCTTAAAAAGCTCGATTTTCCGTAGAGGACATTTAAATTGGGACGGAGGGAGTACAAAATAGTGATAGACATAAACAGGTTAACAATTGTCATTGTACGTCGATTGTTGCTTCAACTGGGCCCCGCGGAGAGAGAGACACACAAAAAAGTGAAAAGGGAAATTCTGGCAGAAGGAGAGAGAGAGAGAGAGAGAGAGAGAGAGAGAGAGAGAGAGAGAGAGAAACGTTTGCATAATTGCATGTGAGGTGAGAGCCGCACCGTACACAGTACATATTTTTGTACTTTTTTAATACTTTATTCCATGTTAATAATACCATTGGAAGGTCCATGCACTCAAAAAACTACTAACTTTCACTATTTTGTCGTAACACAAAAATGAGATCTACCTTTTATATTTTTGTGATATATAACACTACATTTTTAACTCCACGACTGGAGATGCCCTAAACATGGTCAAGTTGACATTCGTTTTCTGTTCTTAACTGATGTGACAGACCAAATTGGATAAGTACTTGGGGGTGCTTTGGCAAAATAGAAAAAAACTGTTTTTTTGGTTTTTTGGTTGTCTTTATTCAATTTTTTTTTGCATTTGTTAGTTTTGCGTCAAATTTTCGTGATTTGACGAATCCAACGAGTATAAAATTATGGTCAAAAGTAATATTTCTTTGAATAAAGCCGAAAATAAACCAAAATAAACAGAGTAATATTGGTTTAATTTTGGCTTTATTAAAAAAAAATTAGTTTCAATCATAATTTTATACTCTTCGGATTCGTCTCGTCGAGACGAATCCATAACCACAAAAACTGACGCAAAACTAACAAATGCAAAAAAAAAATTGAATAAAGACAAAACAAAAAAACAAAAAAACCAATTTTTTCTTTTTTGCCAAAAGCACCCTATACTTGTTTAGTTCCCCAGCTGTCGAAGTATTTTTCTGTTCTCTGGTTCATAATTTAACAACATGTGTTGTTAAATTCATGAGTGTTGTAGTGGTGTTGTTAAAGTGTAAAAAATATACAAATAACAAAGCCGGTTCCCTACCAAAGGACAATTGCTGCGTGATAAAAAAAAAAAGGACAATTGCTGTGTTGTTAAGGACAATTGCTGGGTTCTCTCTCCGACTTTTTCCCACCAAAGCCGGTTCTCTCTCCTGTGTCAGACGCGTCAGACACTTGCTCTCTCTTTTCTCTCTTTCTCTCTCCTCTCTTCTCTCTCTTCTTTGTAGCTACCACAGGTTTCACAGTTTGACTTCTGGACTAACTATTTTCTAACTCTTACACATATTAACTACCTCTTAACTAAACTACTATGGACCAAAAAAAAGAAAATGTTAGTTAACTATGGTAGTGACTGACTGACTAATTTGGGGCTTTAACTACACCACTACGGATGACCTTAGGGTGTCTTGTTGGAAGCTGATTTTTATTCTATAGTACGTATGTAGTAGTAGTAGTAGTAGGTTTTAGTAAATATCACATCTTCCAAAACCACTATCCCACGCAACATCCGGAAATTTCGATCACTTGTATTGACTGCGAGCTGTTTGAAATTAATAGTAACTTGGAAGGTTGGATATGTGGCGTTTAATGGATGATATCTTGGGATTTATAGCCGGTTTCGGGAGAATAAGAAATTCAATGTCTCTCCGTCAAAATGAGCTAGGAGCCACATCTATCTTAATTTTAATCTGACTGAGTGACTGGTTATGAATAAGAATTGTATGATTTTATATAGTCCCTCCGTCCTAATTTTATACTTCCCTTTTGGGGATTCCAAATTATTAATAAGGGACATAATCATTCTACTTTTAAAAATATGTTTTTGTCTTATTTTATCCCTTCAATCATCACACTTTCTTACTTCTTATTATTTTTAATTTCAAAATATAAGGGTATAAGAGGAAATTCTTTAACAATTACTCATTTAGTTTTGAAATGAAACAATATTTTTAGGACGACAAAAAGTCAAAAAGTGTCAACTGAGACTATAAAACTAGGACGGAGAGAGTAAATCCTAAAGAATTTGCTTTAAAGATTGACCCCAAATCCAAAAGATAATACTCATATTTACTTGGGTTTCGTGTTTACTAGCATAACACTCCATTGATTTTTGCAGTCTCACGAGCACATGCGGGCCCCACACCCCATGTGAGTGGGTTTGTGGTTGGTTGTGGCACAAAGTTTGTGTCACAATCATTTTTGAAAATAAAATGCTGTCGGCATTCCGCAATGCCAGAGACATTGGTGCCCTGGTGGGGATATTTTGTTCCATTTTATCGAAAAAAAGCTAACGCCAAATTAATAGTATAAATATATCCCATCTCTCCCCGATCTGGGTTTTTTTTTTTTTAATTACAAAATTTAGTACTCCGGTTGGCAGTGTAACGCCCCGATTTTCGGAAGCATTAATTAAAATATTTTTAAAAGATTTATTCAAAAGAGTCCCGTTGATTAAGTAGCAGAAATAACATAAGTGTCTTAATACGATTACAAACATAAACATAGTACTTTGTTGGGAAATTAGATTACAGTTTTCCAACACAAAAATAAGGAGGATTGGCTCTACAGGTTAAGGTTGAGATCTTGATCCCAATGCTCCTCTTGAGCCTGATCCACTTGAAAACCTTCTGTTCCAAAATAAGCATCGCCCTCGACGCCTACACCTCCTGTTTGATCACAGTCTGGCATAATACGTCCGTCGCAAAGCAACATCATGGTATTATACCAGGGTCACACGAAGTGTAACACCGTGAGCGATAAATCACTCAATAGTCACTCTAACCCCCAACCCTTACATAACATACAAGAACAACATATATGATTGAAAAGCAGTAATTAAAGGAATAAGCAGGAAATAAATCGTAAAGCAGAAATTAAACACATAGCTGATTTCATTACTAGCCATTAACTTACATATTCATCTAAGTTCTCAACCTAGAGAACTTTCCTCCCAAATAACCACTAAGGACTATGACCAATCCGTGATATACTCCCCCCTTGCTTGCCCTGACTGGGAGCCCCGACGGAAGGTATAAGTTACTTACTTAATCCAACCGTCAGCCGCCTCGCAAGGATGAATTTCCCAGGGACTGACTGTACCACTGGGCTACGAGTGACAACTGTTAGCTCCTGTAGGTATATAGCCGTGACTCGGTCTATAATACATCCACCCTTTCAACGCCTCAGAATTCAAATGAAGTAATCACAGATTGTCATATCCTAGGGTTTCGAAATCCTGGCAGGCTGCCAAATACTCCTCCAAAACGAAATCACTTGGCTGACTGCCATTCAACAAATCTCGGGGTGACTCCCCATAATCAATTCATCACTTGGCTGACTGCCATTCAACAAATCTCAGGGTGACTCCCCAATAATCGATTCCAATTCACTTTTCCATTAGCCTTATCGTCTATGTGATATCCGCGTACGATCACCCAACCCGGGAGCCTAATTGTCCATTCTAGCATTCAACAATTTTTACAAATTTCATAATTTCAACATTTTCGTAATGCTTGCAATAATAAAGTAAGGACAAAGTGATATTAACAATTCAAAAAAAGAAAAAATGCAATCGTAGAATAATAAGAATACAGTCTAACATTATGAAGTTCTGAATTTCCTGACAAAACTTTGATTAGCACGACAAAACTTTGATTAGCACTAGTAGGCAACTAACACGTTAATAATAAATTTATTAGTCACTCATATATATTTACTAGAGACTATACAGTGTATTAAGAAAATTAGTTAATTTTAAACTCGCACTAAGATAAGAAGATTGGTAAATTTTAAACTCGTATTAAGACAATAAATTGAAAAATAGACTCTATTATCATACGGCTTTAATTTAATGGTAATCAAACATAACAATGTTTTAATTATTTTGGCCGAAACGTAATCTTTAATAAACTAGTGGCTAAATTAAAATAGTATATAAAATACTTAAGTCAAAATATAACATATACTAACTAAAAGGGGTTTAAGTGTGATTTTCATAAAAGTAATAAAGTTGCCCGTGGGTCACTGGTTTTGGTCGTGGCCGACCAAACAAAAAAAAATATTAAAAAAATAACCCATGGCCAATGTTGGCCGACCAACATAGGAAAGAAAATAAATAAAAAAAAGAAAAAGAAAAAGAACAACGCCATTTGGTCGATCAAACTACTGTTTGGTCGAACAGATGAAGCCACTGTTTGGTCGAGCAGGAAAAGGTACTGTTTAACCGAGCAGGAAAAAGGTACTGTTTAGCCGAGGAAAATAACAAAAAAAAACTAGGATTTTCGTTGTACTCCAGAGTTAGATTTCTTCTACTCCGTAACACAAAAATTTAATACACACATGCTTAATATACACATGATTAGCAAACCCATTATCTTTCTCAAGAACATTGTTCCTCTTCTTCTTTCTTGGCGTTAAAGCGTACCATTTTCGTTCGGGAAAAAATAATACCCACAGTTATACTTGTAACTCTACATTAGCAAATCACATACATAAAAATAGATATATTTAGGGAGGTAAAATTTAACTACCTCTCCTCCGAAGACAAAGCGGTGGCTACGGTTTAAATGGGAGAGTTGCGGGTTTGAACGGCGCCAGCGTCACAACGCTAACAGTGGCTGTTTATGGAGCTAAGAGTGCTGGGAATGGACAATTATGGAGTATATTTGAGTATCAGTCTCTCGTCTGTCTGTCGTGTACCGCTCCCTCTCTGATTGTTTGCTTTTTCCAAAAATGAGAATAAAGCAAAGACTACGCTTTGTGTTTTAAGGTGCTCCTTGGTTGGTAGGACAATTGGAGGGGGTGAAGCCACGTATGAGAAAACAAAACGAAAGGGTGAGAGATGTTAACAAGTCATAGAGTCAGCTGGGCATACTCGTAGTTCTTAGGTTATCATTAGGATTTTCCTAGGATTTTCCTAGGTTGTACTGCTATTTCTATCAGAAGTAAAAAGTAAATAGTCTGGGTAGTTGGCAAGTATGTATATGTACACATATAAAAGAAACGTGCACTTAATTTTACAGCTGAGTACTAGTAGGGGTAATGGGTACATAAGACCCACTCGTGCACTCACACATACAAACGCGTAAAATTTGGAGATAAGTTATAAAATAAATAAATAAATAAATATGTTTAACTGTAAAAAAAAAAAATGTTATTATAAATAAAAGAAATTTTTCGGACCATTACAGGCAGTGTGGTTTATTTTTTCTTTTTCCAAACTTACATATTAGAATAATTCAAAAAATGGATGAAAATAAAAAAACATTACACATTAAAAAGTAAAAACAGAACATAACAGATTGTCCTACTCAGCTCACATATTAACATTATTTAACATTAAAAAATGTACAACCAGCTAACAAAAAAATCTACAATGTTAACATCTAAACCCTTTACTTCATTCTCGGAAAGGAGAAAGGGCGGTGGAGAAGGGGAGAGGTGGTTTCGAGGAAAGGAAGGAGAGAGCACCGTGGGAAAAGGGAGAAGAGGTGAGGAATGGGAGAGTCATCAAGCACATTACCAGTGGATCTCAACAAACAGGGGAGAAGATAAGGGAAACGCGGAGAAGAGTGGGTTTCATTTATAGGAGTAGTGAATTCTGGTTAAGAGGCTTGGTGGAGAGTATGAAAATGTTTGGTGAAGTGGAGAGTTGAGAAGAGGAGAGGAAACTCTGAGGTTTGGTGCAGTGGAGTGAAGTGGAGTCTTTGACTGACGAAAAATATTTTTTTCCAAGAATCAAGACAGGTCGTTCTCTCATAATACATCATATAAAAAACCAAGTATGAACCGAGACCCGTCCACAATCTTGGCACCTCCCATCGGGTGGTTGTGAATGACATAATTCAGACGACTTGACAGAAGAAAAAAGGCAGTGCCAGGGTGGTGTTGGAAAGTTGTGCAATGACCATCCCAACAACCTCTCCGGTCAGAGAGAAAATAGGGGCTCCCAAAAATCCGGGTCTGCAATTTATATCGATCTCAAGCAAGTGTAGTCTGTTAACCATTCTCTTGAATAGGCCCTCAAAGATTCTGGCAGAGGAAGAGAAGTGGTGGGGAAAACAAACCGGAGACAAAACAACCCCGCAGCGAGTCGCAAACTCCAGGAAGGGATGCCCTGTCACAAAAACAGAATCCCCAATCTGGGGAGCTGTTTCGGAGAAAGAAACCACCGTGTTTAACTTCACACCTTCGGGGAGACCAGAGATTTTGAGGATTGCGAGGTCGAACTCCCGTACAACAACTACAAGTTCGGCTCTCACCGGTGAGATATCTCGGTCAAGAAACTTAACATATGTCTCAAACTCTAGGAAGATGCTGCGAACTATTCCACGCTTGTCTTTGAACTGCCATTCCTTACTGGAACAGTGCGCACATGTCATGATGTGGCCCCCTCGCTAACTATGAATCCGGTGGAGATACAACCGGTGGAAAGAAGGAGACCATCGTGAACAGTGTGGGGGAAAAGAAAACTTAGTCAGCAAATAAAATGTAGTAATACAAAGACAATAAACAAATATGGTACTTAAGATACCTTGTGTGTGTGTGAGTATGACCACTGATGGCATACATATCAGAAAGAGTTCATTCCGTTCCTGTTGTTCAGATATTACTAAACAATGGATGACCTGAGGGTGTGGTATGATGGAAGGTGAGAAGATAGAGCGGTGGAGAACAGTAGAAGTGGTGAGCAGAGCGAGATGTGATTTTGTGAAAGGAATGGAGAGAGGGCGGTGGAGTGAAGTGGAGTGGAGTGAAGTGGAGTCTTTAACTCATACCACACCCTCAGGTCATCCGTTGTTCAACAATATCTGAACAACAGGAACTGTATGAACTCTTTCTGAAATGTATGCCATCAGTGGTCAAACTCACACACACCCAAGGTATTTTAAGTACCATATTTGTTTATTGTCTTTATATTACTACATTTTCTTTGCTAACTAAGCTTTTTTTCCCCGCCACAGTTCACGGTGGTCTCCTTCTTTCCACCGGTGGTATCTCCACCGGATTCACAGTAAGCGAGGAGGGCCACATCATGACATGTGTTCACTGTGCCGGTAAGGAACGACAGTTCAAAGACAAGCATGGAATAGTTCGCAACATCTTCCTTGAGTCTAAGACATATGCTAAGTTTCTTGACCGAGATATCTAACCAGTCATAGCCGAACTTATAGTTGTTGTACCGGAGTTCGACCTCGCAATCCTCAAAATCCCTGGTCTCCCCGAAGGTGTGAAGTCAAACAGGACGGTTTCTTTCTCCGAAAGAACTCACCAGATTGGGGATTCAGTTTTTGTGATAGGGCATCCCTCCCTGGAGTTTGCGACTCGCAGCGGGGTTGTTTTGTCCCCGGTTTGTTTTCCCCACCACTTCTCTTCCTCTGCTTGAGTCTTTGAGGACTTGTTCAAGACAACGGTTAACAGACTACATCTGCTTGAGATCGATATAAACTGTAGACCCGAATTTTTGGGAGCCCCTATTTTCTCTCTGACCGGAGAGGTTGTTGGGATGTTCCTTGCACAACTTTCCAACACCACCCTGCCACTGTCATCTTTCTTTTGTCAAGTCGTCTGAATTATGTCCTTCACAACCACCCGATGGGAGGTGCCAAGATTGTGGACGGGTCTCGGTTCATACTTGATTTTTTATATGATGTATTATGGGAGAACGACCTATCTTTTTTGGGTAATTAGAACGACCTATCTTGATTCTTGGAAAAAAATATTCTTCGTTAAGGTGAGGATATAGAGCAGTGGAGAAGAGGAGAAGTGGTGAGCAGAGGGAGATGTGATTTTGTGAAAGGAAATGAGAGAGGGCGGTGGAGTAGGGGAGAGGTGGTGGGAAGTGGGAGAGGTGGTTTTGAGGAAGGGAATGAGAGAGCATTGTGGAAAAGGCAGAAGAGGTGAGGAATGGGAGAGCCATCAAACACATTACTAGTGGATCTCAACAAACAGGGGAGAAGATAAGGGAAACATGGTGAAGAGTGGTTTCATTTATAGGAGTAGTGAATTCTGGTTAAGAGGTTTGGTGGAGAGTATAAAGATGTTTGGTGAAGTGGAGAGTTGAGAAGAGGAGAGGAGACTCTGAGGTTTGGTGCAGTGGAGTGAAGTGGGGTCTTTAACTAACGAAAAATATTTTTTTCGAAGAATCAAGACAGGTCGTTCTTTCATAATACATCATATAAAAAAACAAAGTATGAATCGAGACCCGTCCACAATCTTGGCACCTCCCATCGGATGGTTGTGACGAACATAATTCAGACGACTTAACAAAAGAAAGATGGCAGTGCCAGGGTGGAGTTGGAAAGTTGTGCAAGTACCATCCCAACAACCTCTTCGGTCGGAGAGAAAATAGGGGCTCCTAAAAATTCGGGTCTGCAGTTTATATCGATCTCAAGCAGGTGTAGTCCGTTAACCGTTCTCTTGAACAGGTCCTTAAAGACTCCGGCAGAGGAAGAGAAGTGGTGGGGAAAATAAACCGGAGACGAAACAACCCCGCAGCGAGTCATAAACTCCAGGGAGGGATGCCCTGTCACAAAAACAGAATCCCCAATCTGGGGAGCTGTTTCGGAGAAAGAAACCACCGTGTTTGACTTCACACCTTCGGGGAGACTAGGGATTTTAAGGATTGCGAGGTCGAACTCCGATACAACAACTACAAGTTTGGCTCTCACCGGTGAGATATATCAGTCAAGAAACTTAACATATTTTCTCAGACTCTAAGAAGATGTTGCGAACTATTCCACGCTTGTCTTTGAACTGCCGTTCCTTACCGGCACAGGGCGCCCATGTCATGTTGTGGCCCTCCACGCTTACTATGAATCCGGTGGAGATACCACCGGTGGAAAGAAGGAGACCACCATGAACTGTGTGGGGGGAAAAGAAAACTTAGTTAGCAAAAAAAATGTAGTAACACAAAGACAATAAACAAATATGGTACTTAAGATACTTTGGGTGTGTGTGAGTATGACCATTGATGGCATACATTTCATAAAGAGTTCATTTTGTTCCTGTTGTTCAGATATTGCTGAACAACGGATGACCTGAGTGTTTTGTATGATGGAAGGTGAGGAGATAGAACGGGGGAGAAGAGGAGAAGTGGTGAGCAGAGGGAGATGAGATTTTGTGAAAGGAAAGAAGAGAGGGCGGTGGAGTAGGGGAGAGGTGGTTTCGAGGAAGGGAATGAGAGAGCACTGTGGGAAAAGGGAGAAGGGGTGAGGAATAGGAGAGCCATCAAACACATTACCAGTGGATCTCAAGAAAAAAAGGGAGAAGATAAGGGAAACGTGGAGAAGAGTGGGTTTCATTTATAGAAGTAGTGAATTCTGGTTAAGAGGTTTGGTGGAGAGTATAAAGATGTTTGGTGAAGTGGAGAGTTGAGAAGAGGAGAGGAGACTCTGAGGTTTCGTCTATAAAAAACCAAGTATGAACCGAGACCCGTCCACAATCTTGGCACCTCCCATCGGCTGGTTGTGAAGGACATAATTCAGACGACTTGACAGAAGAAAGATGGTAGTGCCAGGTTGGTGTTGGAAAGTTCTGCAAGAACCATCCCAACAACCTCTCCGGTCGGAGAGAAAATAGGGGCTCCCAAAAATCCGGGTCTGCAGTTTATATCGATCTCAAGCAGGTGTAGTCCGTTAACCGTTCTCTTGAACAGGTCCTCAAAGACTCCGGCAGAGGAAGAGAAGTGGTGAGGAAAACAAACTGGGGACAAAACAACCCCGCAGCGAGTCGCAGACTCCAGGGGGGATGCCCTGTCACAAAAATAGAATCCCCAATCTGGGGAGCTGTTTCGAAGAAAGAAACCACCGTGTTTCACTTCACACCTTCGGGGAGACCAGGGATTTTGTGGATTGCGAGGTCGAACTCCGGTTCAACTACTACAAGTTCGGCTCTCACCGGTGAGATATCTCGGTCAAGAAACTTAGCATATGTCTCAGACTCTAGGAAGTTGTTGCGAACTATTCCATGCTTGTCTTTGAACTGTCGTTCCTTGCTGGCACAATGCGCACATGTCATGATGTGGCCTTCCTCGGTTACTATGAATTCGATGGAGATACCACCGGTGGAAATAAGGAGAACACCGAGAACTGTGGCGGGGAAAAGAAAACTTAGTTAGCAAAGAAAATGTAGTAACACAAAGACAATAAACAAATATGGTACTAAAGATACCTTGGGTGTGTGTGAGTATGACCACTGATGGCATACATTTTAGAAAGAGTAATTCCGTTCCTGTTGTTCAGATATTACTAAACGACGGATGACCTGAGGGTGTGGTATGATGGAAGGTGAGGAGATAGAGCGGTGCTGAAAAGTAGAAGTGGTGAGCAGAGGGAGATGTGATTTTAGGAAAGGAAAGGAGAGAGGGCGGTGGAGAAGGGGAGAGGTGGTTGGAGAGTCATCAACCACATTACTAGTGGATCTCAACAAACAAGGGAGAAGATAAGGGAAACGTGGAGAAGAGTGGGTTTCATTTATAGGAGTAGTGAATTCTGGTTAAGAGGTTTGGTGGAGAGTATAAAGAGGTTTGGTGTAGTGGAGTGAAGTGGAGAGTTGAGAAGAGGAGAGGAGACTCTGAGGTTTGGTGCAGTGGAGTGAAGGGGGTTCTTTAACTAGTGAAAAATATTTTTTTTCCAAGAATCAAGACATGTCATTCTCTCATAATACATCATATAAAAAACCAAGTATGCACCGAGACCCGTCCACAATCTTTGGCACCTCCCATCGGGTGGCTGTGATAGACATAATTCAGACGACTTGACAAAAGAAAGATGACAGTGTCAGGGTGGAGTTGAAAGTTGTGCAAGGACCATCCCAACAACTTCTCCGGTCGGAGAGAAAATAGGGGCTCCCAAAAATTTGGGTTTGCAGTTTATATCGATCTCAAGCAGTTGTAGTTCGTTAACTGTTCTCTTGAACAGGTCCTCAAAGACTCCGACAGAGGAAGAGAAGTGGTGGGGAAAACAAACCGGGTACAAAACAACCCCGCAACGAGTCACAAACTCCAGGGAGGGATGCCTTGTCACAAAAACAGAATCCCCAATTTGGGGAGCTGTTTCGAAGAAAGAAACCACCGTGTTTGACTTCACACCTTCGGGGAGACCAGGGATTTTGAGGATTGCGAGATCGAACTCTTGTACAACAACTACAAGTTCGGCTCTCACCGGTGAGATATCTTGATCAAGGAATTTAAAATATGTCTCAGACTCTAAGAAGATGTTGCGAACTATCCCACGCTTGTCTTTGAATTGTCGTTCCTTACCGGCACAGTGCGCCCATGTCATGTTGTGGCCCTCCTCGCTTACTATGAATCCGGTGGAGATACCACCGGTGGAAAGAAGGAGACCACCGTGAACTGTGTGGGGGAAAAGAAAATGGAGTAATATAAAGACCATAAACAAATATGGTACTTAAGATACCTTGGGTGTGTGTGAGTATGACCGCTGATGGCATACATTTCATAAAGAGTTCATTCCGTTCCTGTTGTTCAGATATTACTGAACAACGGATGACCTAAGGGTGTGGTATGATGGAAGGTGAGGAGATAGAGCGGTGAAGAAGAGTAGAAGTGGTGAGTAGAGGGAGATGTGATTTTGTGAAAGGAAAGGAGAGAGGGCGGTGGAGAAGGGGAGAGGTGGTTTCGAGGAAGGGAAGGAAAGAGCATTGTGGGAAAAGTGAGAAGAGGTGAGGCATGGGGGAGTCATTAAACACATTACCAGTGGATCTCAACAAACAGGGAAGAAGATAAGGGAAACGTGGAGAAGAGTGGGTTTCATTTATAGGAGTAATGACTTCTGGTTAAGAGGTTTGGTGGAGAGCATAAAGAGTTTTGGTGTAGTGGAGTGAAGTGGAGAGTTTAGAAGAGGAGAGGAGACTCTGAGGTTTGGTGCGGTGGAGTGAAGTGGGGTCTTTAACTAACGAAAAATATTTTTTTCTAAGAATCAAGACATGTCGTTCTCTCATAATACATCATATAAAAAACCAAGTATTAACCGAGACCCATCCACAATTTTGGCACCTCCCATCGGGTTGCTGTGAAGGACATAATTCAGACGACTTGATAGAAGAAAGATGGCAGTGCCAGGGTGGTGTTGGAAAGTTGTGCAAGGACCATCCTAACAACCTCTCCAGTCAGAGAGAAAATAGGGGCTCCCAAAAATCCGAGTCTATAGTTTATATCGATCTCAAGCAGGTGTAGTCCGTTAACCGTTCTCTTGAACAGGTCCTCAAAGACTCCGACAGAGGAAGAGAAGTTGTGGGGAAAATAAACCGGGGACAAAACAACTCCGCAGCGAGTCGCAAACTCCAAGGAGGGATGCCCTGTCACAAAAATAGAATCCCCTATCTGGGGAGCTGTTTCGGAGAAAGAAACCACCGTGTTTGACTACCTTCGGGGAGACCAGGGATTTTTAGGATTGCGAGGTTGAACTCCGGTACAGCAACTACAAGTTCGGCTCTCACCGGTGAGATATCTCGGTCAAGAAACTTAAAATATGTCTCAGACTCTAGGAAGATGTTGCGAACTATTTCACGCTTGTCTTTGAACTGCCGTTCCTTACCGGCACAATGCGCACATGTCATGATGTGGCCCCCTCGCTTACTATGAATCCGGTGGAGATACCACCGGTGGAAAGAAGGAGACCACCGTGAATTGTGGCGGGGAAAAGACTCCATTTGAAGCTGTCCCATTCCCATTCCATGACTGAGAATTAGATCTACCAAATCCAGTGTTCACAAAAGGTGGAGGTTGATAATTCATATTCTGCCTTTGATAACAAGAGAAGGCAGTGTGATTCGTTTTGCCACAAATTTGGCAAGGAGCTCTCTGATTGTAGTTCCTGTTGCCACCTCTATTTCTGGTATCATATCCGTTATTCCTATTATGATTGGAAAGCAATTGAGGATAAAAATTTCCCTGTTCATTGGTAGGATGATACATCTGAACTTGAGAAGAAGGATTTATGACATTAGAAGTCCCTCTATCAGTGGAATGAGAAGAAGTTGCTACAGGATTTGTAACAAACACCTTAGCTGCAGTGGATGCTTCTTGCTTATGAATTTGAATTTCTTCAGAATGAAGTATTGTTGTTAATTCCTCAAAAGAAACCTCTCCCTTAGTTCTAACAACAGTTTTCAGATTCTTGAATTCTTCAACAGGTAAGCCATTTAAGGCATAAAAAACAAGATCATCATCATCAATATGATGACCTACAGCCTCTAACTGATGTGCATGTGTACGAATCTCATCAATATATGCATCCATGGTTCCAATCTTCATTCATGAATGTGAGACTTGGACATCGAATTAAATCTCTGCTCCAGAGATTTCCAGACATCTGAGACATGATTAAACCCTAATACATGTGGTAAAGTGATTGCAGACAGACTAACAGTTAAACAAGACAAGAGTTGATTGTCAATCAATGTCCAAAGAGTGAAATCAGGATTCACAACAGTATTATTCGAAGCATCAACGATCGTAGAATTAGGGCAGACAATAGTCCCTTCCAAAAAACTGATATAGCCATTAGCACGACAGACATTCAAAACTTGTGTTCTCCAGAGAAGATAATTACCAGTATCAAGCCGTATGTTCACCAAGGAGTTGAAATTTGACACCAGAAATGCGAGTGTAGGTGGAATTGAAGCAGTAGATACAGAACACGATGTAGAAGAAGATGCTGCAGAAGATGCCATTTGTGTAAATCAAATGTGATTCTTGAAAACTTGAAAATCAAAATGTGATTCTTGAATACTTGACGATCTGAACCGTGAATCGAAAACTTCAGGATCGATGTAACCGACTTACGTCTCACAACTCTGATACCATGTAAAATATTACAAAGAAAAAGAAAGTAGAGAGAGAGTATGAATGAACTGCATTTGTTTGCATAGTTTCATTAACCTTCCACAGAAACAGACTTGCACTATTTATACAAGTAAAGACTACAACACAAGTTCTTCCTATTGGTCTACAAGACAGCACACGGATTGCTGAGGTGTCACCACACTTAACTAACTTGTAACTGCCCGAAAGTGTGATTAGTGTGCTTGTTTAACCTCCTTAACAAGCGAAACAGCCAACTATGCAGACAAGGAGCCAACATGAGGAGATTCAATGAGTCTCATGGCACATAGTTCCACCGAACAAGATCAAGGTACATGGTTTCTTGATTCCGGAGACAGTAATCATATGACTGGCTCAAGGCAGCTTTTTACTGAACTTGATGAAAAGGTTCAGGGAGATATCTCTTTTGGTGACCTCTCCAAAGTCCTAGTTCGAGGGAGAGGAAATATTGTGATCAGACGGAAGAATGGAGATCATGCATTCATCTCCAATGTCTACTATAGTTGATCCACAATTGCAGGGCACAGTGTAAGATTTATAATGGCAAGTCTAGACATATACATCATAGTTATTATACCATTAAACAACTACTCTCAAGTGGGGTTGTCATTCTTGACTATGTGAAGTCAAAAGACAATATTACGGATCCGCTAACCAAAGGGTTAACTCGAGATGTAGTTGAGAAAGCATCTATGGGAATGGATTTAAAGCCTATGATGTGAAGATATCGTCATGGAAACCTAACCTAGTTAATTGGAGATCCCAAGATCTATGTTCAGTGGGACAACCTAATTGCGTATAATAGAGATAATCACTGTGGAGTTTGAAAAACTTGCCCGCTCTTATGATGAAACAGTGATCTGGGATGAGGTTAATTGCTTTTAACAACTCTTTGAGCTGGTGAGCTAGGCAGGGTATAGTGAGATACCCATGATAGAAGTCACCTATGTGAGTATGAAGTGGGGCCGCTTCTTTGAGAATTTAGGAAGGCAAAATTCTCGAAAAAATATTTGTAGAACTAGGCAGGGTGTTCCATGGCCAAAATGGATACAATAGTGAGAACTGCATTGCGTCAGGAGAAGTCCTATGCGACCAAAATGGACACAACAATGAGAACTGAACTGCGTTAGGAGAAGCGTTGTCTCGGTTTACATCAATGGCAGAACAGTTCAAAACATCGCGTTCACTGACTTATCAGCCAGTAAACTCGATAGGCTATCACGAGGGAAAGGTTCAAGGCCAAAAGCTACCTATCCTATGCAGGGATTATCCGTCGTCTCTCTCTCTCTCTCTGTGGGTCAACACTGTTGATAAGCCCCAAATGTTGTATATATCCGGGGGCTTATCTCGCTCGTTGTAATCACACACACGTGCATTTTGTGCTTTTATACGATTGATTTTGCGCGAGTTGTGTTTTTGATGAGTTTCAGAAAATCGGAGCTAAAAGGTGTGTCCAAAGCTCCAAATAATCCCCGGTTGTATCCGGAAGTACCCAAGGTCCCGCAATGCCGTGGAGGACAATCGCCGAAACTTAGAAGTCGATTCAAGAAGCTTTGGAAGGTTCAAGGAAGGCCCGGAACAAAAGAACAAGAAATTTGGAGTTATGAGCATCGAGAAAATCTGACCAACTGATAGAAAAAGGCTCATTACTTTCAAGATATAAAGGCTATGAATATGAGGTTAATTGGGTTAGAAAGTAGACTCATAGAGCTTTCCAACGGTTCAAGAAACGCCTCATTCCGAGTTCGGACGAAGCCGGGGCGTGCCTGCGAAGTTGGGATCAAGACAAAGAAAAATCTCAGAATTTTACTCTTTCAACCGGTAGAAGCTTTTTGCTCTACCGGTTGAAGCTGAACAGAAGGTTTTTCAATCGGTAGAAGCTTTTTGCTCTACCGGTTGAAGCTGCACTTTTCTGCAATTTAGAGCCCGATCTTATGGCGATTTTTGTCAGATTTTAAGTTGCTTTAATATCTTCCATTTATGGAAACTTTCCACTTATAGTATGTTTTTGGGATAATTAGCCAATGTAAAGGGTTTTAAGTATAAATACCCTCCTCCCTCCTCTCTCCTACCTCTCCCTCCTTAGTCTAGTTTTTGCTCCTCCATTGGAGGATTTTTAAGCTCTCTCTCTCTAGTTTTTCTCAAGTAAGTTTTCATTTCCCGTTTATTTACCGTGTATTAAACTTGTTCCTTGTGGTTAGCTCTTTCCATATATGTAGTTTATTTTCAATTCCCTCAAGTATTTAGTGTTTATGTTTTTTTGCTATTTCCTTAGTAAACTCTTGTTTTAGAAGTTGTTTGATAATTTCTCAAGTACTAATATTGTAGGCTAACCTAGGATCTTCATTAAAAATCGGTTTTTAAGTTTATTAAGCATGTTTTTAGTTTTCTTCCAAATTCTAGACTTGTTTTCTAGCATGATGTGTGAGTAGTTAAGTAGGCTTGGTCATGGGGTGATTAACACTCCATGACTCGGGCTAATCCGTTCCTCTCATCTCAAAAGCAAACACTTCATGTTGATCAAAGAGTTAGGATTAATTTTATGTATCAAAATTTGTATTTGTTAATCTCTTTGATCACACGTAGCCAAGGGCTTGACCACTTGGCACGTGTGATGCTTAGGGCGATGTCAATCAAAATGTTTGTCTAAATGACACAAGAATCCTAATCTTTGTGAAACACATTTTCTAGTCAAATGGTTTTAATCTCCAAATCTTCCGTTCGGGAGCATCTAACGGTGTCCCGAGCCGGTTATCAAGAGTCGAACGGTTTAGCCTTAGTTGTGGTATATATGATCCCCTAGACTACGCCTTAGTTTTAATTAGTCTTTTTAAGTTTCTAAGTCATTCTCGAAGTTGAGAGAATTCCACCAAACAAAATCACAAAAGCCAAGTTTGCCGCTTTAAGGCTAAAAACCTACATTTGCAAGACAACTCTCACGCCGGGTGCGTTCGGTCCCTGTGGATTCGACCCGGACTTACCGGTATCATGCTGCCGTCGACTTGAACCCTACGCTTGGGGTAATAGTTTTGGATAACAATCCAAGGGCGCAAGCATTTTTGGCGCCGTTGCCGGGGACCAATGGTCCATCTAGCGTGAGTTTTTCCTTGCTCCACTGTAAGTATCCCACTCTTTTGTATAGTTTTTCTTATTTTTTGTACATTACTTGTTTTATTAACGAGGCGGCCGACTAGCCCCTCAGAACTGTTCTTGTGGTGAGGCGGTTGTATAACCCCTCCGTTCTGCTAGTTCTAAAAATCCTATAAAAAAAAAAAATATATGGCTGATTTTGGAAGTTGCTATGAAGGGCTTTTTCAAGACATAACCAATTTCTATCAGCAAGATGATGAGTCATTTTCGCAATGTTGGAAGCGATTTAAATGGTCCATATTCTCTTGGTCGAGTTTTAATTGTGAGCTTGGGAATCTTCTGGCTATCTTCTGCCGAGGTTTAAATCCTACGACATGTCAATTTGACTTGTTGTCCGATGAAGAATTCCTGAGTAAAAATGCCGAAGAGGGTTGGGACTATCTTGATGAATTAGCCCAAAAGCCCAATTTTGCGATTTGACTGAAATTGAAATAGAACCACTGTTCATTAATGAAGGGGTTATTTTAGCTTTGAAAGAAACCACCTCGGAGGTTAAATGGGATGACGAGCCTGATTTTGATTGTACACTTGATTTGCCAACGGAATCAGAGGTTAAATGGGATGATGAGCCGGATTTCGATTGTGCTCCCCAAGAGGATTCTAGTTGTACACTTGATATGCATTTTCATGAAAAAACTTTTGAGGCTCATGCCACTAGCACTTCCATTGAGTCTGCTCCACCACAAGAACTTGAAAGATGCGAACTAATTGATTTTCTAGGTGTTGATAATTATGATTGTGTTTACAATCCACTTTTACTAAATCTTGTCAACACTTTGAAAATGAATATGGTTCGCATTATGCATTTGGGGGAACTTAATTTCCTTACGCGACTACTGCTATCACTATACTCTAAGTATCTTATCTTATGGCATGGTCGTGTACAATTTTTAACGGATGGGTTGAAATGGAGTGATATGCTCGTACTAGTAGCTCTTTATAGTACAAAGGATGTTTGGATTCCACATGAAGGATGTTTTGTATTTTGATGGTCCGGTATAGCCACCCGACCTTGAGCTACGTATGGCCTAGCCACAGTCTCTAGTTCCGGGAAGAAAAGTAGTACCCATGCAATCGCGTGAAGATTCTTCGGTTGTGTTATTTTTGTACATATTGTTATTTGTGAACGCTTTCTCTTAGTAGGAGTGATGAAAAAGCCTCTCATTTGGTCGAGGTATAAGGTGGTCGACATTCCACCCGTCGGTACATTTTTATCCCTCCTAGTTCTTCATTTTCATACTGTCTTCGTGCTATGAGGACATAGCACATTTTAAGTTGGGGGGAGGGTTTACTTCGTGTTTTGTTGCTTTGTTTATATTAAGAGTCTTAAAAAATAAAAATAAATTGAAAATAATTAAAAGAATTGGTGAATCAAGGAATTTGGATACTTGCGTGTGCTTACTCTTAATTGATGGCTTCTAATTAATGCTATGATGTTTGTTGTGTGAGACGGAGTCTTGATACGATTTCATGGATAGACTTAAGCTTGTGAACATGACGTAAAGGGATACACTTGGTTAAACCGTATTACCTATAGTTGGATAGCGTATACTCACTTGAATTCATGCTTTAGCACACGCACTTTCCACTTGAGCATTCACTGGCTTCGAAATTGGTTCACGTGTCATTGATCCCTCGGTGTGAATTAACTTGTCTGTGAAATATTTGGAGCCCCTTTCCTTGTAAAAAAAAAAAAAAGATGATGCATGCTATATTGTTAATGTTTATCCGGGCGTTCATTGAGTAACCGGACAATCGGGGTTTGCTCCCACCGTATTGTTCGCGTCAAAAGATGGATAGACCTTGTGAAGGCATTGTCAAATGTGGTTAGTTTGGACCTCACTATAAAGCCTTTTTGACTCGAGCAATTAAGTCTGAGGGGTCTCTCAAAACCTGGCGCCCTAAGGCCATTTGGCTTGGGGATGACCGACCTAACGCTCGCTAAAGGGGTCAACTAGAAAGCCCGAGAGGTCCGGGCATTGCACGACCACATAAAAAAGAAAAGAAAAAAGAGATTCATTCGAATAAAGGGAAGGGGTGTGCTTAAAGAAATACCGAGCTATCAATGGTGTGAGAACTGTTTTCAAGATTGGTGAATTTCTTTGTGAGGTTTCTTTTCACACGCATGCCACGTGAGAATTCTCTATCCGACCGTAGGTGAGAGGATTGATTTTTGTGCTAAGTTTGGATATGAAGTTCACTTGCTTAACTCTTTCTATGAATGAAATATCTTGCCATTGACTTGCGTGGCAGACATTGTGGTACTACGTGTGGTTGTCGGTTGGGTATGAGTCACACTTAAAGTATTCGATTCCTTTGTGTTTTGTGGGTGTTCACTGCTGAAAACCCTCACGAGACTTCACTCGTCCTACTGGGGCCGCCCGGGGGTTTAAAAGATGTATCCATTTTAGTTTGTTTCCGTTAGTTGCATTTGTTTAGTTTGCTCGGGGCGAGCAAAGTTCAAGTTGGGGGGTGTGATAAGCCCCAAATGTTGTATATATCCGGGCTTATCTCGCTCGTTGTAATCACACACACGTGCATTTTGTGCTTTTATACGATTGATTTTGCGCGAGTTGTGTTTTTGATGAGTTTCAGAAAATCGGAGCTAAAAGGTGTGTCCAAAGCTCCAAATAATCCCCGGTTGTATCCGGAAGTACCCAAGGTCCCGCAATGCCGTGGAGGACAATCGCCGAAACTTAGAAGTCGATTCAAGAAGCTTTGGAAGGTTCAAGGAAGGCCCGGAACAAAAGAACAAGAAATTTGGAGTTATGAGCATCGAGAAAATCTGACCAACTGATAGAAAAAGGCTCATTACTTTCAAGATATAAAGGCTATGAATATGAGGTTAATTGGGTTAGAAAGTAGACTCATAGAGCTTTCCAACGGTTCAAGAAACGCCTCATTCCGAAAGCCGGGCGTGCCCCGGGTTGGGATCAAGACAAAGA